>PVNU02001614.1:0-85000 GCA_003013855.2 Liriodendron chinense
GTAGATTTCCCACAGAGTATTTTAAGGGCCGAGCCCAAAATTTAGGCTAGTCCAGGCCTTGAGTAGGCTACACCATTAGAAACAGTGGTGCCCATGCACTTACCATTCAAACCTCACAAGTCCACCATAAACACAAACTGACAAAACAAAAGAGAGAAAAAAGATAATAATAATAATAATAACAAGATAGAAAAATACACATATATAATAATAATAAAATAATATTCATAACAATGAGAGGAGAGTCCTCTCTGGATGTTGTAGAGTCCTGAGAGAGACGTCTCTCTCTTGTGTTAGACGGATGGGCTGTGGATCCCACGTTGGTACCACCATGATGAATATGCTTCATCCAAGCCATCCATCTATTTTGACAACTCATGTTAAGCCATGGGCCCAAAACTGAGGCCATTTATAAATTTCAAGTGGGCCAGGAGTGGGAGTTAATGCTACCATTGAAAGCTTCTCAGTGAGGATAATATGCTTTTGGCCATTAAATAGTGGTGAACCCACTAAAATCAAAATAAAATAAAATAATAGTACAGTATAATATATACACACACACACACACATGTATGAGAAAGGATAACCACCTCTCTGGACAGAAACGTCTAGAGAGGGACGTCCCTCCTTCCCTTACCTTCGAAAGGGCTGTGGGGCCCCACCGTGGATACACCATGATGTATGTGATAGATCCACATCTTCCACCTATCATTCCAGCCCATTTTAGTTAGTGATCTAAAGAATTGGTCAGATTTAAAAAAATTTCAGATGGACCACACCGTTTAAATAGTGGATATTGAACATCTACTGTTAAAACCTCCTTAGGGCCACTGTAATGTTTTTTTTATATGCCTAATCTGAGTCTAGACCCACTGTGACACATATGCATGACCAAGTTGTCTATTTGGTTGACGCCTATGATCGGACAACCCATTCATTTTAGCATATTATTTTAAGACTCAAATGTATAAGCGAAGAAATTCTAAACCATGGGTGGGCCACACCATTCATGACCAGTCACCCTAAAAATCCTCTAGGGTAGTTAGCTGTCCAAACGGCCCTGACAAATTTATGGGGCCTACCATAAACACTATTCAATCACTAACAAAAAGGGGGAGAACTATATCCCACCAACAAGCCGATTTATATAGTTTTGCAGGCTTCTTAGGTGCAGGTGTTGAGGGGGAGAAATCGAAGACATTTTAAGTCTGTTGACGTCGCTTTATAAAGTTTAAATTGTAAATTATGTTCAGACATGTATTTGGGTGTAAAAGTATTCTTGGTTTTGGGATATTCATGATATGGAGATCATGAACGGTCTTAGGTTGTGTTTTGTCACGTAATTGACAAAGGGGGAGATTGTTAGTGCACAAATTAGTGCATCGTTTTGTCAATTCCATGATTATGTAAGTCAGTCGAGTCTTGTGATCCTCGACGAAGATTGAAGATTCAAGACTTGAAGACCAAAGCAGCTTTCCGCACTCAAGTTCAAGCCAAATCAAGTTCAGAAGGTAAGTTGCATATAGACAGCCTATAGGATCCCAAACATCCATATTTATGGCATTATAAACATTCTAACCCTAGCCATTTAATCCATGGTCTTAAGGTCAAGATGATCAGTCTTAGACCTTCATTAAGCAGGTGCCCAACTATGAAAAACAATAGGAAATCTCCTTAGTGGGGCACACATATTCAGCTGGAAAATAGCTTGATTTTTAGGCTAGATAAGGCCTGCCGATTGGCCGGCCGACCGGCCGGTCACTGGTCCTTGACCAGCTTCTTTGAAAGAAGAAGTCATCATGCAGCCGACCGGTCTAAAGACCAGTTGGACAGTAGGTCGGATGGGCCATCAGACCGGCCGACCGACCGGCCAGACATGGGAACATTGCCCAAATATCTATGCTGAGACAGGTTTGCCGACCGGCCAGCCGACCGGTCGTACTGCTGTTGAGCTCTTAATTGTGCATATTCTAACCCCAATTCATCACTCATTATGCAAGGTTTTCATGATTTAAAGACGAATCTAATGAATGGATTGGTGATTGTAGGAATGAGATGGAGATTTCACTAATTCAAGGCTTGAGAGAGCACTTTACATACATTGAAGATCAAGCTTTGATGAGCCCAAGAAGAGAACAAAAACCTTGAAGAAGTCTGAATTGTCCTGAAAAAGCAAAGTGCAGAGCTGCAGGGCCATAAAAGTAAAATGCAGAAAGTTGCAGTTTCTGAAGATTGATCAAGAGATTGATCCGTCGATTGATCGCTCAACCTGAGCGACTGATCGCTCACAGCAGAAATTGACATAATTGTTGCTAGACTGAAGTGCAGAATTGCGATTGATCGCCCAGCCTGAGCGATTGATCACCTAGATTGTAGATCAATCGCCAGAATGCAGATTTTTGAAGAATTGTTGTTGAAACTCTCTGGACACTTTTTACTCCCATCGATTGATCGCCCAACCTTATCGATTAATCGCTAGGACCCACCGATTGATCACTCAGCCAGTCGATCAATCGCTCAAGTTCAGAAACTGCTATTTTCGGTCCGGATTTCTCTGTGCAGTGCGTAAGTTTTACGAAAATTCTCGAAGATTCTGCGCTATGAAGGTCCTCCACTACATTCCTAGGGCATCTAGCAACGTGGGGAGCAAAGGATTCAAGACCTAGGAGGCTTCTCAGCCTCCTACAACTAGTTTTCTTCTTCTAGTTCTAGTTCTAGTTTGTTTTTTATGTTTTTTCTCAGTTGTTTCATGTTTCCTTGGATCATGAACGGCTAAACTTCTTAGCTAGGGCTAAGAGGTGAAGCTTGTAGTGGACCTAAGATGTTTCAATTCATTTTTTAGTTGGTTTTAAGATTGGATTTCATGATTATGAACAATGGTTTGAAGTTAATACAAGTTCTAAGTAGTTTTTCTTAGTCTTATGATGACTCATGGATGTTTGGGAGAATTACTTAAGTTCTTAATTGCTTTGTGTTAGTCTAGACCTGTATGATCCGAGGAATTGGAGTACGCTCTAGTACTATGATCTTCATGTGGGAACTTCCTACCAAAGTTCTACTTTTCTGGTTTCTGAATTATGTATGGGACTGTGCATGTGATTTGATTCAAGTTCAAATCATGATCTAGCTTTGTCTGGTGACAAGACTTAATGATGATCATGATTATGAACTTAGTTTATTGGAATTGGGACTGACCTATGCAATTGAGCATGCTCATCCTAGCTTGCATTGAGTGAATCATATACATTGGCCTTACATATGACAGATTGTATGGTTTAACAGCTCTATCATCCGGCTAGATAGATCTTAATATCAATTCTAGTTGAGAAAGTGAGAAACCACAGCGGATTGAGTATCAAGGATTGCTACAAGTGGATCCTTGAACCCCTAGTGCCTTTTTATAATTGTTTATCTTCAATTTAGTTCAAAGTTGTTACTTACATCAATCTCATACAAAATCCGATTGTTAGGTTTTTAATAGAAACTGTTGGATGTGTTTGTGAATTCCTACATAAGTCCCTGTGGATCGACCTCGGTCTTACCGAGTTTATTACTACATCGCAATCCTACACTTAGGGAAGCGAACAAGTTTTTGGCGCCATTGGCGGGGACTTTGATGGTTTTTCACAAATTTCTGAAAATAGTATCTATTTTGGATTTTTAGGAATAGCTCTAACTTTGTTTATTTTGTTTGATTTGTTTTCTCTAACTTTATTTATTTTGTTTGATTTGTTTTCTTTTTCAGGGATTTTTAGGAAGATGAAGAAGATATAAGGATCTCAAGTGCCAAATCAGGTTTTATCCTTCTAACCTTACTCTTCTTCTTCTCCTATTCATTCCTACCATATTCATCTCTTGTAGAGTGGGTGGAGACTCCTTTTGGATCTCTGAAAGGTAGGCCTTGTGCCACCTGGATTCCTATTGGTCGGCCCTGCCGTCTTGGATCACCTTGTGCTCAGAGATTTCTCTTCTCACTTCTACTCCTCTTTCTTCTTTTTGTGCACTTTTCTCAAAAGATTCAAAGAGTGGGTGGGGAGTTCTCTGAACCCCTATTGACCAGGAGAAATCGGTCTCTATCCTTGCTTCTGGCTCAGCCATTGCAAGACACCTTGTGCTTCGGTCTTGGAGAGGAGTAAAGGAAAGTAGGAAGAATTCTTTTTCTTTCCTTTCTCGTTCTTAGGATCTTCCTTATTTTTCTTTTCCTTCTTTTATTTTTATTTCTAGATTTTTTTTAGTTTCAACTTCTTAAATCTCATTATGGCTGAATGGATGGGTGGTGCTAATGCATACCTCTTTGAAGATGAGATGTTGGATCATGAAATCCAATCTGTTTATGATTAGAACCATTATAAGCACGAGTATTTTTCTGAGATTCAATCAACCTCCACTATTCCTCAATGTAGGACGCTGTGTGATTACTATGATACATATGATGAGACACAGCGTAAGACGATTGGGGAGTACCGGAATGAAGTTTAATCGAACAATGGTCAGCCGAGTAAAACACTACGTGATTACTGGGTTGAAAATAATAAGAGTGTTCCACGGAGTTTGACAAGAGGTAGAAATAAGAAAAAGGACCAGGGGAGTAATGACCAACCAGTAAAGACATTGCGTGATCACTTGTATGGTTATGCCTATTAACCATCTTATCAGTCTTCATCATATAACACGTATGGTCTTCATCGGGAGAGTCCTCACACCTCTAGTCCAATGGAAGAACCAACCATGGATGTCAACAATTATCCTCAAGAGTTTCTTTCTCATGATCCACAACCGACACGAACTCTTGAGGATACGTTGCGAGAGTTTATGGAAATAACTGAGCAATGCATACAAAACCTCTCGCCATCTCAATATCCTGAACCCGACATTGGGAACACCGAATCAATCCTCAACATAAAGGAGGATGTGGCCGATTTGATGACTAAACTTTTAGAGTATGTCGATTTCAGTGATCCCAACATTACCATCGATTATGGTGAATCGACTATCTCTTTTAGGTATTCCGATTTGAACGATGAAAAGATTTCAAGGACGGTTAACGAACCCGAGGAATCTACAACTTCTGAAAGAGATAAGTTGATTGCCTACAATGAGGATCTAGAGGATGATTGTGAATCCATGATTTCTTCTTCCAAAGGGCTAAATGCTTATGAGTCACCAGAAGATATTCTTGCTAGAGAGATGGCTGAAGTGGATTTCTTTGAGTCCTTCCACCAACAACACACGCCGGATTCTAATGTGGAAGAACTCCCTTGGGTTGAAAATTCTGTTTCTTTGGATGACAGGGTGGCACAATCTGAAATTTCAAAAGATCAACCAATGCTAGATGATGTGCTTACCACTGAATCTGAAAATTTTTCTTTGGAAGACCTCCACTCTATAGAGGAGGAATTCTTTGCCCTTGAAACAGAATTTCCTCACTCACTTAGGGAAAATGAGGACCCTTCATCCGACTCTCTCGATTTCCTAGAGGAATGCTATGACCCACCCCTATGATCTAGGATAATGAGATGAGTAAGGAGTTGGATAGTTTGTTAGACATGGTTTCGGTGCCTGAAGAACACCATTCCACTGATTTACACTCTTTATCATTATTTGTGGAAGCACCATGCAATTCTGAAATTGTGGAGAGGACAGCCCAAACGGAAAAATACTTAATGAATGTCTCTCCATCATCATCGGTTCTTTAGCCCATTGAAAATTCTGATTGGGAGGACCCATTTTTAATAAATTACAACCTAATTCAGAACTTGAGGAGATATCTTTTTGCTGTTCTTATCTCCTCCTTACATGCGTGTGGTGCACACTATGATTGGACCGTAATGAAGAAACGCACCCATGTATACATTCGAGCAGGACTTTAGATGGTCCTCACGAGAAACTTATTGAAATTCATGAAGATCCTACTCAAATTTGATCATGTAGTCGATCGGACTAACCAAAGGTAGGTAGGTAGGTTAGGATTTCTTTTCTACATTTAGGATTGAATAAGTTTCATTGAGACAATTGAAGATGCTAGAATTGATCTACTTGCTACCTCAGGTACTCTCGTTCTCACTCTCCCTTGTTTTATGGCATTGCTCTCATGTCATGCATATTGCACATCTTTTACATTGAGGACAATGCAAGATTTGGTTGGGGGTGTGGGATCACTTAGATGAATCCAGCGTTTTGTAACATTTCAAGCAATTATGTAGAAATTTTTCGATTTTTCAAAAATTCAAAACTCTTTTGGAAAACTTTGGTTCTATGCTTTCAAGATGATATGAGCATAAGAGGAGGAGATATGAAGTGTATGAGGTTGTAAGTCTTGAACTTCTCATAGCATAATGGTTTTATATGTGAATTCTCCTAGTTATGTGATTGATAGAAAATCTGAACACTTTTACACCTAGTTCACATTACACGATTTTCATAAGTTGAAAGGATTATATGATTTGTGGATTAGCTAGACTTTGATTTAAGGTGTTGAGAAACCAAGCTGGGTACTTTGTCCATCCTTGTCCATGGGAAAATAACGAAAGATATGGATTTCGAAAAAGTCCTATCTAATTTAAAAGAAAAAGGAAAAGGAAGGATGAAATTGGGAAAGATGAAAAAATGGTGAAAAATTCCGATTAGGGCTACCTATTACCAACCGGGGGATGGTCTACCCATAACCAAAGCCAGAAATGGGACGTAGTGTGAAAGCCGTTGGAAGGACAGTAAGGCAAATTCCCGTCATTGGCTTGTTGTTGCTCTATATACCTTGAGATCTATAGTCTGGTTGATCTATGAAGAAGATAATCCTAGAAACTCATGAGATGAATTTTCACTATGCACACTAGGTTGAATTTGTTCAAGTTCGTCTATTTATCACTATGCACACTAGGTGAATTTCATATGGACACTTATTATACCTTGAGAGTTTATGATTTCAACCTTTGCCACCTAATATTTCTGAATCTTACATTTGTGTGACTTGGGATGTATGGAAGAATGGTTTTTGAAAGAGAGTTGAGTTTTGAATAATGGAATTAGTTTCATGCATGTTTTGCTAGGGACTAGCAAAATGCTGGTTGGGGTGTGTGTTGAGCTCTTAATTGTGCATATTCTAACCCCAATTCATCACTCATTATGCAAGGTTTTCATGATTTAAAGACTAATCGAATGAATGGATTGGTGATTGTAGGAATGAGATAGAGATTTCACTAATTCAAGGCTTGAGAGAGCACTTTACATACATTGAAGATCAAGCTTTGATGAGCCCAAGAAGAGAAGAAAAACCTTAAAGAAGTCCTGAATTGTCCTGAAAAAGCAAAGTGCAGAGCTGCAGGGCCATAAAAGTAAAATGCAGAAAGTTGCAGTTTCTGAAGATTGATCAAGAGATTGATCCATCGATTGATCGTTCAGCCTGAGCGATTGATCACTCACAGCAGAAATTGACAGAATTGTTGCTATACTGAAGTGCAGAATTGCGATTGATCGCCCAGCCTGAGCGATTGATCGCCTAGATTGTAGATCAATCGCCAGAATGCAGATTTTTGAAGAATTGCTATTAAAACTCTCTGGACACTTTTTACTCCCATCGATTGATCGCCCAACCTTTATCGATTGATCGCTGGGACCCACCGATTGATCGCTCAGCCAGTCGATCAATCGCTCAAGTTTAAAAACTGCTACTTTCGGTCCGGATTTCTCTGTGCAGTGCGTAAGTTTTATGAAAATTCTCGAAGATTCTGCACTATGAAGGTCCTCCACTACATTCCTAGGGCATCTAGCAACGTGGGGAGCAAAGGATTCAAGACCTAGGAGGCTTCTCAGCCTCCTACAACTAGTTTTCTTCTTCTAGTTCTAGTTCTAGTTTATTTTTTTTGTTTTTCTCAGTTGTTTCATGTTTCCTTGGATCATGAACGGCTAAACTTCTTAGCTAGGGCTAAGAGGTGAAGCTTGTAGTGGATCTAAGATGTTTCAATTCATTTTTAGTTGGTTTTAAGATTGAATTTCATGTTTATGAACAATGGTTTGAAGTTTATACAAGTTCTAAGTAGTTTTTCTTAGTCTTATGATAACTCATGGATGTTTGGGAGAATTACTTAAGTTCTTAATTGCTTTGTGTTAGTGTAGACCTGTATGATCCGAGGAATTGGAGTACGCTCTAGTACTATGATCTTCATGTGGGGACTTCCTACCAAAGTTCTACTTTTCTGGTTTTCTGAATTATGTATGGGACTGTGCATGTGATTTGATTCAAGGTCAAATCATGATCTAGCTTTGTCTAGTGACAGGACTTAATGATGATCATGATTATGAACTTAGTTTTTTGGAATTGGGACTGACCTATGCAATTGAAGCATGCTCAGCCTAGCTTGCATTGAGTGAATCATACACATGGTTCTTACATATGACAGATTGTTTGGTTTAACAGCTCTATCATCCGGTTAGATAGAACTTAATATGATTCTAGTTGAGAGAATGAGAAACCACAGCGGATTGAACATCAAGGATTGCTACAAGTGGATCCTTGAATCCCTAGTGCTTTATTATAATTGTTTACCTTCAATTTAGTTCAAAGTTGTTACTTACATCAATCTCATACAAAATCTGGTTGTTAGCTTTCAATAGACACTATTGGATGTGTTTGTGAGTTCCTACACAAGTCCCTATGGATCGACCTCGGTCTTACCGAGTTTATTACTACATCGCAACCCTACACTTGGGGAAGCGAACACCCATTCCGGGACGAGTTGGAAGAGGAATTCCCAATTCTTACACGGATGAGATAATCACACCTGATCAGTGAAAAATTCTGACACCAATCATTTACGAGTGAGTATTACACCAAGAATTGACAAGCGGATGAGTTTTCTAGTTGGCTATGTTGGTATAGCTTGGATAGGGAAAAGATACTCTACTATAGGGTAGGGCTGAACTTTCAAATCCGGGTGTTCCCGAAACTCCCCTTCTCTTCCTTCCCCTCTTTCGGCCACGAAAGAAAAAGAAAGATAGGGCATGAACAGCCTTAACAGCAGTATCAGACACCTGATCCCGACTCTGGGTACTTAACCAATACGCTGCGTCGGCTCTTCGACCGACGGTGGCATTCCTACCAGAATGCCGACTACAAGGGGTCTGGGGGAGGGGGGGAAGCAAAGTCTCCAACATTGAAGGCTTCGCTCGCTCGCCCCTCCCTATTAATGACTCGGTCGAGATTGTCGTCCAAGCAACTGGACCAAACTCATTGATTGGCGGATCAACCCATCAATCGGATCTCCATAGTGTTTTGTTCGTGAACCAGCTCTCATTCTATCTTCCATTCCTCTGCGAAGTCTTTCTGATCTCTGATTGACCTTTCCCATTCCTTCTAACTAACCAAAACCAAACGACGGTGGCCGAGGTAGAAAGAGATTGGACTCGCAAAGGTTTTGACCTTCATTCCGCTCCTTCCTTCATTTCTAGTCATTCCTGGATTTTTTTAAGTGGTTTTAGCTCCTCCTGGACCACTAACTTACGAAATTCTGGCTGTTGGCAATGCGACGTTTGGTATTGCGGTAGGAAAGGGTAATGTGGGCGTATTTTATCTCCCGCTCCCAGAGATCAAAAGAGCTCATGCTATTCTTTGCATGGAAGGAAATGAGATTTCTCTGTCCTGTCCGAAATTAGGTTCTGCACGTCGGAAGAACTCTTTCCTCCATCTCTGATTCCACACAGCGGCCCACGCCGGCTTTGTGTGACCGCAGCGAGAAGCAATTGGTGCTGGTTTATTCTTAGGTTGAACAACTAGTCTTTATTGTATTGCATCTGCGGAGCATCATATAGGAGAGATAAAAATGGGATCCGCTCAAATCATCAGATCGTTCTCTCGCTGAATAAAGAGTCATAAGATGGATTGGACCACGGAGAAAGGTTCTGCTTTTTCAAGCTCTTCACTTTCTGTAACGAGCGACTGGTTCGAAGAAGCGAGAAAGAGCTTAACAAGCAGGAAGCCAAAGAACTTAGTGCAACAAACACATCTTGACCAGTTCTCTTTCTACTAAGCCTTGGTATGGCACATAGAAACATTGGGTGGGGCTCTTTGACAAGAAGAGGTTCTCAGTTGATGGACCGGGTGAGAGAGTTGCTTTCTGAACACCTTGCAATTAGGGAAAGACACTAGACTAGGTGAGCCTTACCACCCGGCCGAGACTGTAGGATCCTAAACTCCCACCAAATTCCAGTTGGAAACTCGCATTGCTAGCCCACCTAGTCAAAAGCCGGCGTGGGTCCTTCCCGCCGCCGCAATAAGAGCATCTTGATGCAGAAAGGAGCAAGCTGCGCCCTATTATGTAAAAGAAAGCCCCTATTACGTAAGGCGCCGTCACGTGATAGGGTGCTCGCGCAGCTGTAAGCGTAGGCTTTAAAGTACTTGACTGACGCCCCTCGCTCTAGCACGCGCTAGCATTCCTTTTCCGCTGGAGTGCCCTCCATTTTTTACGCACATGATTTAAAGCCAGAGTGCGCTATAGTGCGCCCTACTAGATCGGGGCTCCGTTTTTCAGCAGAAATGACGTCCCCCTATTAGTGACGGCGCGTAACGGCTTCAAAAAAAGGCCCCTTATTTATTAAGGGCCCTAACGAGTCCGTTAGCTTGCTTGCTGGATTTTCAGCCCCCGGGCTTTGCCCAGGCCCTAACGGGGGCCAGCCGTTGCTTGCGCTTGCTGGCTTTTCAGCAATAGCCGTTGCTTGCTGGGGCCTTTAAGAGACAGGGGAGGAACGGCTTATAGAGCTACCTTTCGGACTAGCTGCCTTACTCGGTTTGCGAGCCCTTCCCTTCCAGGCTTCTGAGTTATAGCTTTGAACTCCTTATTCGAAAAGAGAGCAATGAAGGAAGCAAAAGCCCCTATCATACAGGCGACCAACCCGTCGATCCTAACCCTCTCCAGCGAAGACAAAAGAAGAAGAGGAAATGTCGCTCAAAGGAGAAATGCTACCGGAAGAAGAGGAAGTCAGACTCGAGTTTTTGAAAATGTTTCAAGAGGGAGAAGTTCATCCCATTTCATTTAGGCGAGAGGGATAATGAATATGGGAGAAGCGGGGAAGAGGAAAATTTAGAAAAAGAGAGAAAAGAGATAGAAAAGAAGAAGATTGAATAGATTATCCCGAACCTGCCTCCGCCGCCGTCGCACGAACCATTTACGATGGCCGCGTCTGGGTGGATTGTGGTGCTACCATTCCTTTAGGATACCTTTCGGCTTCAGTAGAAACTCTTCCCCCGTCAGTTTTGATAGATCTTGATAATGTACGGTAACTCAACTTTGAGTATTGAATTGACTTTGTTGGTTGAGTGGAGTTACGGTAGTTCAATCGAAGGAAGGACAATCGATCGCACTTGGCTCAGAACCACCTAACGGTGGCTCTTTACTCCCTCAAGACTTGCTTCTGATTTTACCCCCACCCCTACCCCTACCCCTACCGAGACGAGGAGCTGTGAGCTGTGAGCTGCGAGCAAGGCAGCTCTGCTCCGGAAAGAAAAGAAGCCAGCAGGTCCTTTTCCGCTTGACCGCTAACTCATGAGCAAAGCCGCCTTTTGCCGCCCCTCATGCTGCATGAGCGGATCTTCACTAAAAGCCGGCTCTATTGGCGGATGGATAGCGCCCCTCACTCTGCCATGAGAACAGACGAAAGCCGCACTATCTCCTTGCAGCTTTGCCTGCCGCCCTTCGGTGGTATAGTAGGATGGATAGCAAAGCCGCCTTCGGCCCTTCGCGTCAGTAAGCCCCTCTTCGAGCCTCTACTGAATTCCGCTCGCCCCGGTCCGTCAGTAGCGTTGCGTTGACAGAGGCAACCATTTGGATTATGTCGTTACGGTTTGTTCCGGCTCGGTTGACTTTGTCAACGACACAAGCAAGGAGTTGACAAAGGAGAACAGCCCTGCCCTTGCTGTTAGTCTGCTACTTCCTTCGAGTTGACAAAGGTGAACAGCCCCCCTGTTGTTGATAGAGAGCTTACCGCCCCGCCCTTTATAGTCGCGAGAGAGCGTACCGTATGTTTATAGTCGCGACTGTTGTCATCGAAAAAGAGTTTGTTTTCTGTCAAAGAAGCATGCTTAACACATTTTATAGAGGATGCTTAACAAGACCAAAAGTGTACACATCATAGTAATAGAGTATGATAGAGAACAAAAGTGTACACATCATAGTAATAGAGTATGATAGAGAACAAAAGTGTACACATCATAGTAATAGAAATGTGTAGAAATTATGGAAATGATGTGTACCTTAATATCCCTCTAACATACTCTATTGCTTAACATCATACTTATGTAGGAATTACTATGGTTTTACTCTAAAGGTGTACAAAAGTGTACGTTAATATCCCTCTAGCATACTAACTAGAGAACGACATGCTTAACACCCACATACTAAACGACATGTCGAACGTCGACAATGAAGGCTGTGCTGTGCAGAAAGATTGAGCCACGAGAGCACATGTAACGCACAGTCGGGTTGCTCACGCAGCAGAGAGATCTATCTGTATCTAACCCGAATGAAAGAAAGGAAAAGAGCCGCTAAGCGGCAGAAAGCAGAGAAGCCGGCCCGGCTCTTAGGTGCTTGACGAAGACATGCTCGCTTCAAGTCGACGTTCGACGTTTCGTTTAGTACGAGATCGCTTCACACCTCGCGGTGCTTACACCTCTCGCCTATCGAAGTTCTGTTCAAAAACACGCGCGAGTGAGTGCCCCTACTACTATCACATCACTGCACTGTTCTTGATCTATGAAAGTGAAATTCCATGTCCTCTTTCAATGCTTTCATTTATCAATACGAAATGATGGTGATATAATATATCATATAAGGACGGCAACGCTAGCGGCGCGGCGTTGTTCTATCTAGTAGTTCTTTCTTAAGAAAGAAATAGAAAGACCCTCGCCTGCATTTTGGCTGGCTGGCTTGATGTCCCGCTAGTCCCAGGGCTCCCGTTTGGTCTCTTCTGGGACCACTAAAACAACAACCCGCCGCTGTCCTTCCTCAATTGCCTAGCCTGAGCCAGTCGATCGATGTATGCAGCGATTCCAATTTCAGTCGATAGAGGTCTTTGTTCATTCACCTTCTATATCAATAAGAGAAGCGGCTTGGGCATGGCTCGTCGTGAGGCGGGGCTGGCATAGGCACTCACCTTCTATCAACCAACTAAACTCAACAACCAACCTGTCGCCTCATTCATTATTCATTTGAAGAGTTCAGTGTTCAGTTCGACGGGAGAAACAAGCCCAATAGAGAGATGTCACGCCCCAAACTCGGGGACCGGGCTTACTAAATTCCCGGCCGCCGAATCCGGTGCCAACAGCCTCCGTAGTACCCCATTCTCGGCCCCTAGCTCCCATACGCCAGGTTTCGATCCTGGGATCCCACAAGGAGGATTTTCAAGGTAAAATTTTTTTTTTTTTTTTAGATGAGCATAAACATAAGTATACCAAACCAAAAAGCATCACATCACATATCCACTAAGATAGTCTTTTGAGTACAATGCTGTAGAAAAGGAAATACAAGGTATAACTGAAAGCTGAAAATCAAATGCGCACCCCTGTCTCACTGCTGTCGTGCTATAGTATGACCTGCACGTAAACAATGTGCATAAGCTTACTATGAAGCTTAGAGAGTGCGTGGTGTGTGCGCAATGCATATGACAGGTATACAGATATCAGAGTAAGCGGAAATGATGGCAGGCTACACTACCAAGTCTATGAATGCCATTAGCCATCTCGAGGCTATGCAATGCAATGGGCCTATATGGCCGAGTGTCATATGCTAATGATGCCATGTGCGCATGTCAATCCTCAACTTTCATATATCATACGGTTTACAACTGGGACATCACCGGGGTCTAGTACACTCCAGACATTGGTTGCCGCCCATCGCGCGCATAACTAAGCGAGTGGAAGAGACCTCACTATCCGCCTCGTCAATGACATATAAGATAATTCACCCGGCTCGTCGATAGCGAACCCATTCACGAGCTGGTCAAACTCAACCTAGTATATAGCCCTCTGCACCCGGGCGGGTAAGGTCACACCCCCTTCCAACCGACCCCGACACAGTGGGAGACGCGGCCTACTGGTATTTGGCCCTCATGCGCTCATAAATCCACTCGGTCTAGACATTGGAGCATCCTACTGGTACCACAGGGTTTAGGGACTTTCACCCAAGGACATCTTTGGCGCCCAAGTGCTAGAACATATTTCCGGTGTCCATTCCTACCATCCACGATGTGACTGTGGTGGTCAAAACCCCGATGCCGCTGGGGTGAGAATCTGATCATGACATGTATAATGCGAGATGCATGAGTCACACTATTAAAGCCATGCACCAAACCTGCGCATACCGCGCGATCATGTAGGGTGACCCTATCTCATACGGGTCCCCTAAGTATCTCAAGCTGTAAGGCATATGCTATGATCGACATCGCCCACAGTCAGGCATACATATGATGCGTATGTACAAATGAATGGGTATGATATTCATTACACTAAGCATATTATCAGTGTGACCTATCCAGCTAAGTATACTAGCATATTACCAGACATATCATGTACTGTTGGCCTTGAATGGCCCAATATATATACAGAGAGTGGGACCCGAACCGTGGGCCCCATTGGAAATGTAAAGGTCTTCGTGGTATAGCCCACTTGAGACTACATCGGCCCCATACTTGGGCCTGCACATACAAGATAGGCAGCATGAATAAAACAGATACATCATGGTGGAGCTAATAGATACATCACGTTGGGACCCATAGGGTGGGCCACCTGCTGGGCAGCGTGGTACCCAACTGATCCCAATAAGTTTGAATCAAGCAGATATTTGTGTTTTCTCCTTCATACATATCCATGTGATCTTATGAACCGATTGGATGGCAAATAAACATCACTGTAGAACCTAGAAAGGTTTCAATGTTGGAAATCATTATTTCCACTGAAGCATGGTCCACTTGACATTAAGATATGCTTAAATTTTGGGACCAGCCACTTATGGATAGGTTGGGTGACAAATAAACATCATTTTGGGTCTAGGAAGGTTTCAATGGTGGAGATTATTATTCCCACTGTTGTCCCATGGCATGGCCCACTTGTCATTTGGATATGCTAAGATTTTTGGGCTCGGCCACTTATAAAATAGGTTGGATGACAATTAAACATCACTGTAGGGCTGGGAAGGTTTCAACGGTAGAGATCATTATTCCCACCGTTGACCCGTGGCATAGCCCACTAAAATGAGCTGGAAAAACATATGGACGAGATAGGTACAGCACATACATTCTAGGTGGGCCCAACGAGTGGGGCCCATTGCCAAAGCCCATACAGACAGGCTGCTGGGCAGCAGCGTCCCCTGGACGCTGTCTGTCCAGCAGCAGCATATATATATATATATATATATATATATATATATATATATATATATTTTATTATTATTATTTTTTTAATATATATATATATATATATTTTTATTTATTTAATAAGTGGGGCCCACAGGAGTTCCTGATCAAGCTGATATTTTTGATGTCCCTTCCACCATGTATGTGTGAACTTACGAACAGGTTGGATCTCAAATTAACATCACGGTGGCCCATAAGAAGGTTTCAACGGTGGGGCACTGTCCCTACTGTTTTCTGTGGTGGGGCCCCCCTCGAGACTTGGATCTGGCTCATTCTTGGGGTCGTGCCCTAAAATGATCTCCCCAACTGGATGGACGGTGTGGATACAACACATACATCATGGTGGGGCCCACGAGTGGGCCACCAGCTGGCCGAGCCAGCGTGCAAGGACGCTGGTACGCCCAGCGTCAGCGACCCTGACTCTTCTTCTTCTCTTTCTTTTATTTTTATTTTTATTTTTTTATTTTTCTATGCTTATATCAAGTGGGGTCCACATGGGACTGATCCACTCCGTTCATCAGGTTCCCCATCTCATGGGGGACCCAGCAAGCCCCATATTGGATATACAAATCCATCTAGAAACGTTAAGGTGGGCCAAAAGATTCTGACAGTAGGAATCATTGTTCCCACTGTTTCAAGCGGTGCGGTCCACTGAAGATTTGGATCTGGCTCATCTTTGGGCCCTGGCCCTAAAATGATCTGGGAAAACCGATGGACGGCGTGGATGGAACACAAACATCAAGGTGGGTCCCACGAGTGGGGACCCCATAGCAGCGTTCAAGTGACGCTGGACGTTCCAGCGTTAGGACGTCCAGACGCTGGACGTCCAGCACATGTATATATATATATATTTTTTTTCTTCTTTTTTTTTTTTGTTTTCCTGCTATCATTTCATGTGGGGCCCACTTAGTGAAGATCCGATCCGTCCATTAGATTCCCCATATCATTAGGGACCCAACAAGCCCAATATTGAGCAGGTGATGTGGTCCACAAACATCACGGTGGGTCCAAGAAACCTCGACAGTAGGCTTCACCAACTCCACTGTTTTCAATGGTGTGGTCCACCTGAGATCTGGATCTTCTTCATTTTTGGCGCCCAGCCCTAAAATGGGCTGGAGAAACAGACGGACGGCATGGATCTAATACATTCATCAAGGTGGGTCCCACGTGTGGGGGCCCTGTTCCTGGCCGACCGGCTGCCCTTGCTGGGCAGCAGCGTCCCCTGGACGCTGGCTGTCCAGCGGCAGTCCTCTCTCTCTCTCTCTCTTTTTTTTTAATTTTATTATTATTATTATTATTATTATTATTATTATTATTATAATTATTTTTACAAAGTGGGGCCCGTTCATGGATGATCCAATCCATCCATCAGGTTGTCCACCATCAGGTGGGCCCAAAAGAAAAGGAAAAAAAATGAAGGGAAAGAAGAAAATGGGGGATTTATGTACCCCTTGCACTCACCTCAAATAATGGACGGTTGGATTGAATCGAGTTGATGATCGGACGATCCGGACGGTCCGGATGATGGTTGGGGCCCTCCAAGCAAGGATCTCCACCCTCAAATCCTAGATCTCCCTCCAAATCTCTCTCTTCTCTCAATTCTTCCTCTTTCTCTCTCCTTTCTCAAATCTCTTTCTCTCTCCTCTCTCTCTCTTGCAAAATGGGAAGTGAGGAAGCCTCCTCTCCCCCTACGTATGGTATTGTATGGGGGGAGAGAGAGAGAAGCAATCATGGGTGATGATGGGTAGCATGGGAGAGAGGGATGGGGGGTATGGTGTGAGAGTTGACTTTGGGAGGAGAGAGAGGGATGGGGTATGGGGTGTGTAGGGTAGGGGTATGGGATAGGTGTAGGTGAGAATGATGGTGATGGATTGATGGGATGTTGATTGATTGATGGGATATGGTCTTGGAGTTTGTGCAAGTGGGGCCCACACACACGCACGTTGCGCGGCCCACCTCAGATTACGCGATAGATCATAACTTTCACACCGGGTATCGCAATGGGGCGTGCCGCGCGGCGTTGGAATCGCAGCGCCTACGCGGTCGCCGGGGTATAGGTCTCGGGTTGATGCGGTACTAAAATAGGGTCGCGGTCAAGGCTCGCTAATCTAATCCGTCCGGGACGTACCGACACCGGAAATTAAGCGTACGGAGGGCAAATAAGGGTACGGGTCTTACAACTCTTCCCTCCTAACAAAAAAATTTCGTCCTCGAAATTTGCAATACAAACCCAAACTAGCCGAAGATCATAAAAAAAATCACATCACTATATATGCATAACGACTCGAAAAGCAATCATACAGATACAATCAATCATAAAAAAGATGAGGATAAGACTCGCGAATCTCTGCCTCTCGCTCCCACGACGCCTCATCTGCGCTATGATGACTCCACTGGACCTTCACTAAAGGAATGACCTTGGTCCGGAGGACCTGCTCCTTCCGGTCAAGGATACGAACCGGCTGCTCAATGTATGAAGCATCCTCACGAACCTCCAACGGCTGCCAATCTATCACAGGAACCACGTCTGACTCACACTTCCGCAACATGGAAACATGGAAAACATTGTGGACGCCAGACAACTGAAGTGGCAAGGCAAGCTGATAGGCCACGGCGCCAACGCGCCCAATGATCTCGAAGGGTCCAATGAATCTCGGGGCAAGCTTCCCCTTAGCTCCAAAACGAACCACGCCCTTCATGGGCGAGACCCTGAGATACACACGATCCCCAATGGAAAACTCTAGGGGACGACGTCGACGATCTGCAAAACTCTTCTGTCGACTCTGAGCTGTGCGCATCCTCTGCCTGATGATATCGATAGCCTCTGATGTCCTCTGCACAAGCTCGGGACCTAGGAGACGATGCTCTCCAACCTCGGCCCAACAACTAGGAGACCTACAAGGTCTACCATACAATGCCTCAAAAGGAGCCATACCGATAGTCGCCTGGTAGCTGTTATTATATGCAAACTCAGCCAAACGCAGGTGTTTATCCCAACTACCTGAGAAATCCAACACGCAAGCTCGAAGCATGTCCTCAAGGATCTGGTTGACCCTCTCGGTCTGACCATCAGTCTGAGGATGATATGCGGTGCTGAACTTCAAGGCAGGCCCCATCACCTTCTGAAAACTCCTCCAGAACCGCGACGTAAATCTCGGATCTCGGTCAGAAACGATCGAGACTGGGACTCCGTGCAGCCTCACAATCTCCTCGATAAACAATTCTGCAAGTCTGTCCAATGACCAGGTCGCACGTATCGCAAGAAAATGTGCCGACTTCGTCAAACGATCAACGACAACCCAGATGGCATCGTGACCGCGATCAGTCCTCGGCAAGCCCATAATGAAGTCTGTGGTCACGTGCTCCCATTTCCACAACGGAACACTCAACGGCTGCAGGGGACCTGGAGGTTTGCGATGATCGGCCTTGACACGCTGGCAAGTGTCACACTCAGCCACAAAACTGGCAATCTGACGTTTCATACCGGCCCAAAAATACTGCCTCCTCATATCACGATACATCTTGGTAGAACCTGGGTGAATCGTGAACCTCGATCGGTGTGCCTCATCCATAAGGTCTCTGCGCAACTGAGGAATATCTGGAACACACAACCGACCCCTGAAACGAAGTCCACCATCTGACCCAATCTGCCAATCAGTCTGACCCTCTGACGCGGCCTCTTCCCAATAATCCTTCAACGTCTGATCTGACTGTTGAGCCTCGATCACCCTAGAAACAAGAGAGGGTTGAATCGACAAGCTCGATAACTGCGCGATAGAAGACTGCAGGCTCAGCTCAAAATCATACTCGGCAACCTCCTCGAGCATCCTCCACTCCTGGACCATCATATATGCCACCAGGCCTCGTGGCTGACGGCTAAGGGCATCAGCCACCACATTGGCCTTGCCAGGGTGGTACTGAAGATCAAAATCATAATCCTTCAGGAGCTCCATCCAACGTCTCTGCCTCATGTTCAACTCGGACTGCGAGAAGAGGTACTTCAGGCTCTTATGGTCAGAAAAGAGCTCGAACCTGACCCCATAAAGATAGTGCCTCCACACCTTCAGTGCGAAGACTACTGCTGCTAGCTCCAGATCATGCGTGGGGTAGTTCTGCTCATGGACCTTGAGCTGGCGAGACGCATACGCTACTACTTTGCCATGCTGCATCAGGACAGCACCTAAGCCAATCCGTGAGGCATCTGTAAAAACCACGAATCCTTCACTCCCGGAGGGAAGAGTGAGGACTGGTGTAGAAGTAAGACGGTCCTTCAGTTCTGCAAATGCTCGCTCACAGGCATCACTCCAAACGAACTCAGCGCCCTTTCGGGTCAACCTGGTCAGCGGGGCTGCAATACGAGAGAAGCCCTCTATGAAACGGCGATAATAACCTGCTAACCCCAGGAAACTCCGAATTTCGGACGCATTCGTGGGTTGCCTCCACTGACGCACGGCATCAATCTTCACCGGATCTACTGCTACTCCTTGCCTCGTCACCACGTGACCGAGGAACTTCACCTCCTCCTGCCAAAACTCACACTTCTCCAACTTCGCATAAAGCTGGTGTGTGCGGAGGGTCTGCAAGGTGATCTCCAGATGCCGCGCATGCTCCTCCCGAGTCCTCGAATAGATCAGAATGTCATCGATAAACACCACAACGAACTGATCGAGGTAGGGACGAAAGACCTCGTTCATCAATTGCATGAACACAGCGGGCGCATTGGTCAGTACGAAGGACATGACCTGAAACTCAAAATGACCGTAACGCGTCCTGAATGCCGTCTTCGGGATATCCTCCTCCCGGACACGGACCTGATGATAACCGGACCGTAGGTCAATCTTCGAAAAGAACTGGGCCTCCTGCAACTGATCAAATAAATCGTCGATCCTCGGAAGCGGGTACCTATTCTTAATCGTGACCTTGTTGAGCTCGCGGTAATCCACGCAGAGCCTCAACGAGCCATCCTTCTTCTTCACAAAGAGTACCGGCGCTCCCCATGGTGAACTACTCGGACGAATGAAGCCTAGTTCACGCAACTCGTCCAACTGCTTCCGCAGCTCCCGCAACTCCAAAGGTGCCATACGGTACGGGGCCTTTCAGATAGGCGCAGTACCGGGCACGAGGTCAATTTGGAACTCAGTATGCCGACGAGGTGGCAACCCCGGAATCTCCTGAAACACATCCGGAAAATCGCAAACTACCGGCAGCTGGTCGATACACACGGCAACCGGTTCCTCTATGGCACACGACATCAAAGATGACAACTGCTCACCTCTAGGCTCGGCAACGAACTGAAACTGCGGCATGCCGGGTATAAGGAAAGTGACTGTTCTTGCGAAGCAGTCCAATACAGCCTGATACTCGGCCAGCCAATCCATGCCCAGGATAACATCAAACTCGGTCATCGGTAAAACAAACAAATCGGCGGGCAAAAAGGTCTCTCCTACCAAGACGGGGCAAGACGAACAGATCAAACTCAATACTGCGGTCTTCCCTAAGGGTGTCGACACTGACAAACCCTCGCGCACGGATTCTAACGGCAAACCAATCGATCGATAGAAATCCTCGGATATGAATGAATGTGATGCGCCAGAATCAAATAGAACATGTGCTATGCATGCAGAGACAAGGAGTGTACCCTCTACGACTCCTCCTGGTGCCTGAGGGTCCTGCTGGGCTGCATAGAACCGGCCTTGAGCCTGCTGGGGAGGTGCCTGTCCCCTCTGTGGTCGTTGCTGCTGCTGATGCGTCCTCTGCTGCTGCCTCTGCTGCGGAGGAGCTCTCGGCGGTGGGTACTGCTGTCGCTGATGCTGCTGATGGGGTCTCGGCGGCTGATACTGCTGACGCTGCTGTCGGTGTGAATGGGGGCACTCCCTATGACGATGTCCCATCTCTCCGCACCCATAACAATGGCCTATAATCTGCTGCTGCGGTGGTGCTGGGGGTGCTACGGGTGCCACTGGTGCTGCTGGTGCTCGGAAGGGTGGACGAGCTACATGCCTCTGCGGGGGTCGAAGTCGCTGCTGTCGGAAGTTGCCAGAGGGTGCCTTTCTCTTCCCCTTTCGATCTCCGCCTTGACTGCGGATCCGCTGCGCGTCGGCCCACTCTGCCTCATAAATTTGGGCCCGCTCCACCACCTCCTCAAATGTAGGGAGCTTGTGTCCTGCGACACGGCCCCTAAGGCCAAGGCGCAAACCGCCCTCGAACCGACGGGCCTTTCGCCTCGCATCATCCACAAGATACGTCACGAATCGAGACAGCTCAACGAATCGGGCCTCGTACTGTGATACGGTCATCTCTCCCTGGACTAGCGTCTCGAACTCTAACGCTCTCTGCTGACGGACATGCTCAGGGAAGAACTTCCGGTCAAACCGGTCTACAAAATCCTCCCAGGTCCACTCGAAATCTGCCTCTACTGTGCGGGTAATCGATGACCACCAATGCTCGGCCTCTCCCTGAAGAAAGAAGACAGCGAGAGGAACTCGCTGCACAGTCGTGCATCGCATAATGGTAAAGATCTTTTCTACTTCAGACTTCCATCTCTCTGCCGCCTCCGGGTTCGGCTCGCCCGAGAAACGCGGGGGATCCATCTGCCTGAAATTCCTAAGTAAGGAACGGGCGCGATCCTGCTCGGATGTGGCAGGTGAATCGGCTGACCTCCTCTCTTGGCGCTCTACCAAGGAGGTCATGGCACGCAACATCTGCTGGAACTGACCAGCAGTCATGCCTGGAGCTGGGGCAGTCTGGGACGTACCCGCACTAGACGATTGCCGACCAACGGCTCTCTTGGGTGCCATGTCCTACAAAAAGGCAGGATCCTCTTAGCATCGGGTTACTCATGAGTGCCCACACATCAATCAAAATTTTCTAGGCATACAATAGGGGAGTCCTAGTTTAAACTAAGTTCAAAGCAGGTGAGTAAAACTGGGGTCCTAGCAATCATATAGTATAAGGCAGGTAATTAAAGGTTATTAGTAGATATGTAATGTTGTGGACAGGTATTCCCAAGTTATGCTCTGATACCAACTTCTGTCACGCCCCAAACTCGAGGACCGGGCTTACTAAATTCCCGGCCGCCGAATCCGGTGCCAACAGCCTCCGTAGTACCCCATTCTCGGCCCCTAGCTCCCATACGCCAGGTTCCGATCCTGGGATCCCACAAGGAGGATTTTCAAGGTAAAATTTTTTTTTTTTTTTTTAGATGAGCATAAACATAAGTATACCAAACCAAAAAGCATCACATCACATATCCACTAAGATAGTCTTTTGAGTACAATGCTGTAGAAAAGAAAATACAAGGTATAACTGAAAGCTGAAAATCAAATGCGCGCCCCTGTCTCACTGCTGTCGTGCTATAGTATGACCTGCACGTAAACAACGTGCATAAGCTTACTATGAAGCTTAGAGAGTGCGTGGTGTGTGCGCAATGCATATGACAGGTATACAGATATCAGAGTAAGCGGAAATGATGGCAGGCTACACTACCAAGTCTATGAATGCCATTAGCCATCTCGAGGCTATGCAATGCAATGGGCCTATATGGCCGAGTGTCATATGCTAATGATGCCATGTGTGCATGTCAATCCTCAACTTTCATATATCATACGGTTTACAACTGGGACATCACCGGGGTCTAGTACACTCCAGACATTGGTTGCCGCCCATCGCGCGCATAACCAAGCGAGTGGAAGAGACCTCACTATCCGCCTCGTCAATGACATATAAGATAATTCACCCGGCTCGTTGATAGCGAACCCATTCACGAGCTGGTCAAACTCAACCTAGTATATAGCCCTCTGCACCCGGGCGGGTAAGGTCACACCCCCTTCCAACCGACCCCGACACAGTGGGAGACGCGGCCTACTGGTATTTGGCCCTCATGCGCTCATAAATCCACTCGGTCTAGACATTGGAGCATCCTACTGGTACCACAGGGTTTAGGGACTTTCACCCAAGGACATCTTTGGCGCCCAAGTGCTAGAACATATTTCCGGTGTCCATTCCTACCATCCACGATGTGACTGTGGTGGTCAAAACCCCGATGCCGCTGGGGTGAGAATCTGATCATGACATGTATAATGCGAGATGCATGAGTCACACTATTAAAGCCATGCACCAAACCTGCGCATACCGCGCGATCATGTAGGGTGACCCTATCTCATACGGGTCCCCTAAGTATCTCAAGCTGTAAGGCATATGCTATGATCGACATCGCCCACAGTCAGGCATACATATGATGCGTATGTACAAATGAATGGGTATGATATTCATTACACTAAGCATATTATCAGTGTGACCTATCCAGCTAAGTATACTAGCATATTACCAGACATATCATGTACTGTTGGCCTTGAATGGCCCAATATATATACAGAGAGTGGGACCCGAACCGTGGGCCCCATTGGAAATGTAAAGGTCTTCGTGGTATAGCCCACTTGAGACTACATCGGCCCCATACTTGGGCCTGCACATACAAGATAGGCAGCATGAATAAAACAGATACATCATGGTGGAGCTAATAGATACATCACGTTGGGACCCATAGGGTGGGCCACCTGCTGGGCAGCGTGGTACCCAACTGATCCCAATAAGTTTGAATCAAGCAGATATTTGTGTTTTCTCCTTCATACATATCCATGTGATCTTATGAACCGATTGGATGGCAAATAAACATCACTGTAGAACCTAGAAAGGTTTCAATGTTGGAAATCATTATTTCCACTGAAGCATGGTCCACTTGACATTAAGATATGCTTAAATTTTGGGACCAGCCACTTATGGATAGGTTGGGTGACAAATAAACATCATTTTGGGTCTAGGAAGGTTTCAATGGTGGAGATTATTATTCCCACTGTTGTCCCATGGCATGGCCCACTTGTCATTTGGATATGCTAAGATTTTTGGGCTCGGCCACTTATAAAATAGGTTGGATGACAATTAAACATCACTGTAGGGCTGGGAAGGTTTCAACGGTAGAGATCATTATTCCCACCGTTGACCCGTGGCATAGCCCACTAAAATGAGCTGGAAAAACATATGGACGAGATAGGTACAGCACATATGTTATAGGCAAAATGGTGGAGATAAGATTTCACGTGGAAATGTCCATTCGACTCTCGAGATCATCTGATCGAGAGTCGAATATTGGACAAGTGCGGAACGCCCATTCGACTCTCGAGATCATCTGATCGAGAGTCGAATATTGGACAAGTGCGGAACGCCCATTCGACTCTCGAGATCATCTGATCGAGAGTCGAATATTGGACAAGAGCGGGACGCCCATTCGACTCTCGAGATCATCTGGTCAGGAGTCATGGATAGTCAAAATACGGAAAAATAGATTCGCGAGTAGACCTTCTCACAAGTCGTTGAAAGATATTATACCCAAAGTATGTACGTGGACTCGCGACCACATTTTAACCTGCGAGCAGCTTTATTGCGGGCGTCTCCTTCCTTTTCGGAGGTCATGACTCCCAGCTGCGGGCGTCTCCTTCCTTTTCGGAGGCCATGACTCTAACTATGGCTTCTGGCCGGATCCATCCGGATTTTAAGGGATTGCCATCTAGGGGCGTGATTGTTGGAAGATATCATTGGCTTGGATCTGACTAAAAAGATAGGATCTTATCCCACGAAATCAGCGGATTCTCAGTATCGTATGCGATATCAACGGGATTTCGACATCTCACGTAACAAATTGGGTTGCTTCAGATCTATATAAAGGGGTGACTCCATTAAGAGAAAGGTACGTACTAATCATTCAAGCTGGGTCCCGTTTTGCTTGTCTTCTCTTCTGTGGCCTAACTTAAGCGTCGGAGGGCTAACGGCTGGTCCCCAGCCACCCTTATTCGCTGTCTTATTTCAGGTCTGGTGATAGAAATCTCTCCTGGAGCGAAGGAGAAAAGCCGAAGGATCTCGTTACAAAATCTGACATTAACAGTTTGGCGCCGTCTGTGGGAACGACTTGATCATCAAAATCAATCGTGTTAACCATCGATCAAAATCCTTCGGTGATGCCTCCTAAAAAGACTGTTCATCCTTCAACTTCAAGGCAGGCACCACCTCCGCCCGGTGAGACGGAATCCGCACCTGCCCTCCCACCTGTTCCGGCAGATATCCCTCAAGGAGCCCCGAACATGCCATCAACAAATCCATTATTGGAGGCTTCTGGAAATCAGGATGATGTCCTACGATTTCTCGGGAACACTCTCCTAACTCTAAACGCCGGAGTTCAAGCATTGTCAAATCGACTTGATCAGCACTTCCCTGAACCGCAAAGACAACCCTCCGAAGGGTTACCACCGCCACCTATACCAGTTGCTTCCAGGCATTCTATGGATGAACCACAGGTCCCGCCACTTGGCGGCCATCTCCCTGTGCCGTCTCCACATTCTATACATTCTAGTTCGTCTCGACAACCTCAACCGCAAGGCTCCATCGCCGAAACATCTAGCTATACCCTACCGTGGGAAGGTGATCTCAAGAGAATCCAAGATCGTTTTGATGTCATGGAACAGAGATACCAGGCAAATCGGCCATCTCCCGTTACGGCGGCGATACATCAATCTGAATCTCCCTTCACTAGCGAGGTCATGGAAGCTCCGTTGCCCAGAAAGTATCGAGCGCCTGTTATCGCTCCGTATACAGGCATTGGCGATCCTCTGGAACATTTGGAAACATACAGGTCCCTCATGGAATTGGAGGGACATGGTTCAGAAATCATGTGTAGGGCTTTTCCCCTTACATTGAAAGAAGCGGCTCGTACGTGGTTTCGGGGGTTAAAGCCTCGTTCCATCAGTTCCTTTCCTCAATTATCAGAAATATTTCTTTCTCAATTCATGGGAAGTATTCGCATTAAGAAGCCGGCCTCCCATCTGATGAATCTGAAACAGCAACATGGGGAGACAATAAAAGAGTTCACAGTACGGTTCACTGCTGAAGCCGTTCAAACCGAGAGTTACACTGAAGAAAAGGGTCTCACAGCCCTCATCGCTGGAATAACAAGCGAGAAATTCAGGTTCGCCTTAGATAAAAGCCCGCCGAAAACTATGGCGGAATTCCAAGCCAAAGCTCAGAAATATATCAATGCGGAAGAAGTCGCATTGACACGCCATGGAGTACAAAGTAAGAAACGCAAGCCAGAGGGAACTTCTACAGATAAGAAATACCGTCGTGATCAGCGCGATCGTTCTCCCAGGAAGCCTTACTCTGGTAAATATCATAATTACACTCCTCTTGATCGGTCCCCTGAAAAGGTTCTAATGGAGATTAAACACAAGCCATATGTGAAGTGGCCCGCAAAGATCAAATCCGATCCCGAGAAGAGGGATAAGAGCAAGTTCTGTTACTTTCACAAAGATCACGGGCATAGGACCCAGGACTGTATCTCTCTACGAGATCATATCGAAGCCCTTATTCGAAAAGGTCATCTCCAAGATTATGTTGCTCGTAAAAATCGGTCACCAGAAAGGGCGAAGACCTCATCTCGCCAGAAGGAACCATCTCATCATCAAACCGATCAAGAGGACGCTGAGCCCACTGGAGAAATTCGCACTATCGTCGGAGGACCAGCTTGTGGGGGTGACTCTCAAGCTTCAAGAAAGGCATACGCTCGAAAGGCGTCCAAAGAACCCCAGCAAATTTATTGGCTGGAACAGACGTCCATCTCATCAAAAGCGAGCCATCCTCCAATTTCTTTCGCCCTCGAAGATGCAGCGGGAATCCACTTCCCTCATGAAGATTCTATCGTAGTTACATTGAAGGTATCAAATTATCTGACTCATCGGATTATGGTGGATACAGGTAGTTCAGCCGACATTCTGTACCTGGAGGCTTTCAACAAAATGGCACTTTCTAGAAGCCTCCTCAAACCAGTGTCGACCCCTCTTGTCGGCTTTGGAGGAGAGGTAGTAACACCCGAAGGAAGCATCGATCTCCCAGTTACTTTTGGAGAGAGTCCGGCGAAGACCACCGTCTTCATAAACTTCCTCGTCGTAGATCGAAAATCAGCATATAACGCCATTTTGGGACGGCCGTCTTTGACTAAGGTTGGAGCGGCCTTGCACCCTTCATATCTGTGTGTTAAATTTCCAACCCCAAATGGCATCGGGGTCGTACGAGGAAGTCAGCAGGAGGCACGGTCCTGTTACCAGATAGCCCTCCAAGATCGGAAGAAGGCTCAAACGACGCCCGTCCTAGAAATAACTCAAGGATCGCCTGGTGTTCCCTCGACCACCTCGTTGGATCCGAGAGAAAATGCTCTGAAGTCGGGAACTCCAGGGGAGGAAACAGTGGCGATCCACCTGACCGAAGACGATCCATCTAAGATCGTGTGCATCGGGTCCTCCTTGACCACTGTCCATCGTGAAAATTTGATCAGTTTCCTCACCGAATACAAGGATGTGTTTGCTTGGTCTCATAAAGATATGCCAGGCATCGATCCTGATGTCATCGCACATCGTCTCAACATTGACCCGAAGCATAAACCCGTACATCAGCGTCGACGTGCCTTTACTGCAGAAAGACAAATGGCAATCAAAACTGAAGTCGAAAAGCTACTCGCGGCTAATTTCATAAAGGAAGTTGACTACCCAGAGTGGGTCGCGAACGTAGTTCTCGTACGGAAAGCTAATGGCAAATGGAGGATGTGTGTCGACTATTCAGATTTGAACAAAGCGTGCCCCAAAGATAGCTTTCCGACACCGCGGATCGACCAGTTGGTCGACTCGACAGCTGGACATGCTCTCCTCAGCTTTATGGATGCTTATTCTGGTTACAACCAGATTATGATGCATCCACCTGATAGCCAGCATACTGCCTTCATCACAGATCGAGGATTATATTGCTACCAGGTAATGCCGTTTGGACTTAAAAATGCAGGAGCCACTTATCAGCGTCTTGTCAACAAAATATTCGCTGCTCAAATCGGTAGGAACATGGAAGTTTATGTTGACGATATGCTTGTGAAAAGCATCAATGAAGATGACCACATTCTAGATCTTCGAGAAGCCTTTGATCTGATGAGGAAGTATCAGATGAAATTAAATCCAGAAAAATGTGCATTTGGAGTATCTGCAGGAAAATTTCTTGGATTCATGGTTGGCCAACGCGGAATTGAGGCGAATCCAGAAAAGATTAAAGCGTTGATAGAGATGAAATCCCCAGTGACTCTGAAGGACGTTCAGCGTCTAGCTGGTCGCATCGCATCATTGAACAGGTTCATCTCGCGAGCATCCGACAAGTGCCTGCCCTTTTTCAAACTCCTCCGTGCAACGGCCAAGTCTGATTGGAGGTGGACACCTCAATGTGAAGAAGCTTTTCAACAACTGAAGCAATATATGAGTGCTCCCCCCATTTTATCTAAGCCTATGGTGCATGAGCAACTCATTCTTTATTTATCTGTGTCTTCTACGGCCGTTAGTGCCGCTTTAATAAGAGAAGATTCCGGGGTACAAAGGCCCGTTTATTATGTCAGTCGAGCAATGGTTGATGCAGAAACTAGGTATTCTGATTTGGAGAAATTGGCCCTAGCCTTAATCACGGCAGTTCGAAAATTGCGACCGTACTTTCAAGCCCATGCCATTTTAGTACCAACAAATCATCCACTACGTCAAGTCCTTCAAAAGCCTGAGGCTTCCGGGCGTTTAACTAAATGGGCGGTCGAGATCAGCGAGCATGATATTTCATTCTGTCCTAGGACCGCAGTCAAAGGCCAGGCCGTGGCTGACTTCATCGCCGAATTTACATATTCTGAAGACAGTGGTATGACCAGCGAACAACCTTCTTGGTCACTCTTTGTAGACGGGTCGTCACGGGCCAGCGGCAGTGGAGCGGGCCTGATTTTAGTGGCTCCAGACGGGTCGCATTTTCAATACGCTCTGCGTTTTGAATCACGCGTCTCCAATAATGAAGCAGAATATGAGGCCCTTATTGTCGGCCTCGAGCTAGCCGTTGTCCTCGCAGTCCAGAATTTGATAATTCATAGCGATTCCCAGCTCATTGTCAACCAAGTTCTTGGCGAATTCGAAACCAAAGAAGAAAGAATGGCCTTATACAAGTCTCGTGTTCTCATCCTGCTCGCCAAACTGAAGACTTACAAAATATTCCATATCCCTCGCGAGCAGAATCAACTGGCCGATTCCTTGGCAAAACTCGCTTCTGCACCAGAATCAGAACTATCACATTCGATCCCCATCGAGCACCGTCAACACTCGAGTATCGACCAAGTGACTCCCGAGCAAGTAATATCGGCACAATCGTCTCCATGCTGGATGGATCCTATCATCCTTTACCTCAGAGATGGATACCTTCCAGAAGACAAAAAAGCTGCGAGACAAATTCGGCTTCGAGCTGCCAGGTACACCTTACAAGATGGAATATTATTGCGAAAAAGCTTCTCCTTGCCATATCTAAGGTGTCTTCATCCAGAAGAAGCACATCGTGTTCTAGATGAGATACACCAGGGGGCATGTGGTAATCATCCGCGATCGTGGCGGTTGATTATTTCACCAAATGGGCCGAGGCAGAACCGTTAGCCAAGATTACTGAAAAACAGACTACTAAGTTTATATGGAGAAATATCATGTCGTTTCGGGCTTCCTCATACTATAATTACCGATAACGGAACGCAGTTCGACAACGCAGCCTTTGATGAATTTTGCGACAAATGGAAAATACGTAATCTCCGCACTTCTCCATATCATCCTCAGGCGAATGGGCAGGTCGAGGCAGTAAATAAAATAATAAAGCACCATTTAAAGACCAAGCTAGGTGAATGTAAAGGGGTGTGGCCAGAACTTCTGCCAGAGGTATTATGGGCCTATAGAACCACGGCTTGTACATCAACAGGTGAAACTCCTTTCTCCTTAGCATTTGGTGTTGACGCAGTGGTACCGGTGGAAATTCAAGTCCCCTCATATCGGATCGAACAGTATGATCCCGCGAGCAATCAGGAAAATATCCGACTTCATCTCGATCTCTTGGAAGAGCGAAGAAATGCTTCCCAAGTACGAGTGGCAGCATATCAACAACGTATTGCTCGTTATCGAAATGCAAAGGTTCGACCTAGATCCTTCCAGTTCGGAGATTTGGTTCTAAGGCGAAATCTTGGAGTTCCTGTTCGTTCGTTGGATCCGAATTGGGAAGGCCCATATCGGGTTATTAGGGTTGTGCGACCCGGTACTTATTATCTTGAAGACATGCAAGGGAAGCCTGTACGTCGCCCTTGGCACGTAGAGCATTTGCTAAGATACTACCCCTAGAGTCGATGTAGTTTTATCATTACATTTTATGAATAAAGTGAAATATCTTTTGGTCGCTTCTCCATTCTCATGGACTCGAATAGCCCTGAAGAGTGCTTACACATCCTCTTGGCCAATTGCCTACCCTTGGTAGGGCTGAAATCATTACTAGTTGGTCGCTTCTCCATTCTCATGGACCTGAACAGCCCCGAAGAGAATGGATACCATCTCTTGACCAACCTTCTGCCCTTGGTAGAATCAAAACCTCAATCGATAGATCAGTCTATCTCAACGCGGACATGGTCTCACGACCCCCGGATTGAGTCTAATTCATTTTTTTTTATGAGTTAGTTACTCGCGATTGGTGAGGAGGAATCGCACTCCAAAATGCGAGCACCACAGCTCGTGCCCAAATTAAGGCATTGAACGGGGTCACATCCTGATCGCGAGCAGTTTAATTCATACTCGAATTAAGGGGTCACATCCTAATCGCGAGCAGCTTAGTTCATGCTCAAATTAAAGGGTCACATCTCTGACGAATCCATTCAAGATTAACAAGCCAAAAATGAAAGATGAAAGGAGAACAGCAACGAAACAGCAATACTTCCAAAAATATCTTTTCATTGATAATCATATGATTACATATACATGATCGCAGATACAAGAGAAGAAAATAAAAGGAAATCAATCGCTAGGAGGAGCCACGCTCTCGACTTCAGGGCCCATTTCAGGAGCCCCTCCAGCCTGCGTGGCTTCGGTCACCTCGTTCTCGGCAGCAGCTTGCTCTTCTGCAGCGATGATGGTCGCGACTCGACCGAATTCCCCCATATCGAAGGATGGGATCATTCGTTGCACTACTCTCAGTGCAAAGTCTCGACCAGCATCGTATGACTCATATCGTTCATCGTCATACAGCTGCGAAGTCCGAAACTCGGAAACTGCCCGAGTACCTTCCTCCGAGAGCATTTTTACAAGGGCGACTCTCTCCTCGTCCCAGTGGATCGAGTCATCCTTAAGCTGCGCAAGAGCGGTGCGCTCCCTAGTCAAGTTGTCGTAGGCCTCCTTGAGCTGCGACCTGGCTCCCGCGAATTGCTCCTCTAATGAGATCTTGTCCTGCCGGAAGATCTCCCTCTCTCTCTCTGCCTTCTCCTTCAGACCCGTGAGCTTCGCGTAGTCTGAGTCCAAGGCCTGATACCTGTCGGTCAGGACTTGGATCTTCTCAATGAGGATCTTTTTCTCCTCATCTCTCTTCGAGATCACTGCCTCACGAGCCTTGAGCAGTTGATCTCTTCCTTGAACTGCCTTTTCCAAGGCAGTCCTCTTCCCCTCGGCCTCCTCTATCGTGCGACGGGCGGCAACGATATCACGCCTCGTTCGCAGAATCAGATCTAAACCCTGCACAGAGATGAAAAGTATAAGATTTCTGGAAATGTATCAACAGGTCGAAACAGATTTTGACAGTCTCACCTGAACCATCCTCATCCCCGCTTCAAGGATAAGGTTCTCAGGGCTTGGCTCGGGAAGAGAGCCGAAGGCGTGAGGTGGAACGTTCTCGAACAAGAACTTGCACACAGGGTGGAGGTGGCGTGGAATCGAGTACGTCCCGCTCCCAGACGGTTGGGCAACGACCAAACCGGTCTGCTCGCGGGGCGGAGGCATGGACTCTCGAGCAGGTCCCTGCTCGGTAGCTGGGACCAGTTCCCGAGCAGGAGTTGACCCTTGAGGCTCTACCTGCTCTCGAGCCTCTTCAGCTGGGGGGCAGCTGGACCCCACCCCATCTGGGGAATTGTCTGCAATGTTGATCACTGGTGGCCCAGGTGCGACCACCAGTGAGGGGACAGTAGGCTCAGCTGGGGCCCCCGCCACACTCGCGGGAAGGGCAGGCTGATCGCTGCCCGCGCGGATGGAAGGTTGAGATGGTTCGGCAGGGGTCCTCTTCTGCCTTTTGGAACCTGTGCCCTTTAGACGGGGCAGTAGGCCTCTCTTCTCTCCAGCCTTCGTCATTTCGACTTCTCTTCTGGATATGAGGCCTGCTGCTGCAAGTCGCTGAGGCGATAAGCAAGCCTCGATATGCCTATCTCCGACAGGCACCTTGTATACTCGGACGATCTTCTCGTTGATCCCGCCCTTCAAATTCGGTTTCCGCAAAACTGGGATACCTGCGAGCACAAATCATGGTCAAAACAAAACCCTAAAAATTTATTTTAAGGAAACTGCACAATACGGGATTGTCTACCTTCACAGAAAAACCGGGTCACTCCCGGACCCCTGGAGGAGGCAGACTCCCAGCTCCCGGAAGCATAGAACCACCGCTTCCTCCAGCCGGGATAGTTCGAGGAGGGCTTACCCAACACGAAGTTATCCCGGTGCCAGTAGCATAAATAATACCAGCCTTCGCTGGATGGAGCTTTCTTCAGGCGGAACATACGGAGGAACTCCTCCGCTGTGAGTTCCCCGTTGCCAGCCTGAGCCCAAAGGGCAAAGGAGCCCAACACCACCCTCCACCCGTTCACAATAAGTTGCCCAGGGGCAATCTTGTAACATCGTAATACATCGCGAACAAAGGGATGGAGGGGAAGGCGTACCCCCAAGATGAGCTGGTACTCGTAAAATGCTACGCATCCTGGGGGGGGGGGGAGTCGGGTGTTTCTCCACCTCCGGGCAAGCGGAGAGTTACAGAGGCAGGGATTTGGTATCTCTCCCGGAGCTCAGCCAGCCGGTCCTCCGATAAAACGGAAGGATACCCGGCTGCTGTGTATCTCCCCGCCGAAACCCTTGCACTGCTGGAGGCAGAAGACTCCGGAGTGGCATCGCCAAGGGGGACAGTGGTCTCGTCAGAGTTCCCAGCCATGGGGAGATGAAAATAAAAAAGAAGAAAAAGGAAGTAATACCAAGAAAGAGAGATTGAGCACCGGAAGAAGAATGGAAAGGAAAGGTTGCAGGTTTCTTTCGAAAAAATTCTGTAGAAACTCAAAGAAATGGCGGACTCCGTATATTTATAGGCAATCATTCCGCCGTATCTGATGGCACGTGGCAGTCCCTCGTTGGACACAGCGCTCGAGCAGGCACGCCCATTAACTCCTCAAGCACGTGGCGAGCGCCCCTTCATTTCCCATCAGCGAAAAGGCTGCGAAAAGCTGGCGCTCATTAATTTCAGCCCATCATGAGGGGTGTCATTCTCGATGAAGGTAGCGAGCGGTTTCGTGTGAAAGTGAGCTAAGTCCTTTCCTTAAGAATCCTTAGACGGTAAGGACTTGGGGGGCATCTGTTATAGGCAAAATGGTGGAGATAAGATTTCACGTGGAAATGTCCATTCGACTCTCGAGATCATCTGATCGAGAGTCGAATATTGGACAAGTGCGGAACGCCCATTCGACTCTCGAGATCATCTGATCGAGAGTCGAATATTGGACAAGTGCGGAACGCCCATTCGACTCTCGAGATCATCTGATCGAGAGTCGAATATTGGACAAGAGCGGGACGCCCATTCGACTCTCGAGATCATCTGGTCAGGAGTCATGGATAGTCAAAATACGGAAAAATAGATTCGCGAGTAGACCTTCTCACAAGTCGTTGAAAGATATTATACCCAAAGTATGTACGTGGACTCGCGACCACATTTTAACCTGCGAGCAGCTTTATTGCGGGCGTCTCCTTCCTTTTCGGAGGTCATGACTCCCAGCTGCGGGCGTCTCCTTCCTTTTCGGAGGCCATGACTCTAACTATGGCTTCTGGCCGGATCCATCCGGATTTTAAGGGATTGCCATCTAGGGGCGTGATTGTTGGAAGATATCATTGGCTTGGATCTGACTAAAAAGATAGGATCTTATCCCACGAAATCAGCGGATTCTCAGTATCGTATGCGATATCAACGGGATTTCGACATCTCACGTAACAAATTGGGTTGCTTCAGATCTATATAAAGGGGTGACTCCATTAAGAGAAAGGTACGTACTAATCATTCAAGCTGGGTCCCGTTTTGCTTGTCTTCTCTTCTGTGGCCTAACTTAAGCGTCGGAGGGCTAACGGCTGGTCCCCAGCCACCCTTATTCGCTGTCTTATTTCAGGTCTGGTGATAGAAATCTCTCCTGGAGCGAAGGAGAAAAGCCGAAGGATCTCGTTACAAAATCTGACATTAACAACATACATTCTAGGTGGGCCCAACGAGTGGGGCCCATTGCCAAAGCCCATACAGACAGGCTGCTGGGTAGCAGCGTCCCCTGGACGCTGTCTGTCCAGCAGCAGCATATATATTTTTTTATTTTTTTTATTTTTATTTTTTTTATTATTATTATTTTTTTAATATATATATATTTTTTTATTTATTTAATAAGTGGGGCCCACAGGAGTTCCTGATCAAGCTGATATTTTTGATGTCCCTTCCACCATGTATGTGTGAACTTACGAACAGGTTGGATCTCAAATTAACATCACGGTGGCCCATAAGAAGGTTTCAACGGTGGGGCACTGTCCCTACTGTTTTCTGTGGTGGGGCCCCCCTCGAGACTTGGATCTGGCTCATTCTTGGGGTCGTGCCCTAAAATGATCTCCCCAACTGGATGGACGGTGTGGATACAACACATACATCATGGTGGGGCCCACGAGTGGGCCACCAGCTGGCCGAGCCAGCGTGCAAGGACGCTGGTACGCCCAGCGTCAGCGACCCTGACTCTTCTTCTTCTCTTTCTTTTATTTTTATTTTTATTTTTTTATTTTTCTATGCTTATATCAAGTGGGGTCCACATGGGACTGATCCACTCCGTTCATCAGGTTCCCCATCTCATGGGGGACCCAGCAAGCCCCATATTGGATATACAAATCCATCTAGAAACGTTAAGGTGGGCCAAAAGATTCTGACAGTAGGAATCATTGTTCCCACTGTTTCAAGCGGTGCGGTCCACTGAAGATTTGGATCGGGCTCATCTTTGGGCCCTGGCCCTAAAATGATCTGGGAAAACCGATGGACGGCGTGGATGGAACACAAACATCAAGGTGGGTCCCACGAGTGGGGACCCCATAGCAGCGTTCAAGTGACGCTGGACGTTCCAGCGTCAGGACGTCCAGACGCTGGACGTCCAGCACATGTATATATATATATTTTTTTTCTTCTTTTTTTTTTTATTTTCCTGCTATCATTTCATGTGGGGCCCACTTAGTGAAGATCCGATCCGTCCATTAGATTCCCCATATCATTAGGGACCCAACAAGCCCAATATTGAGCAGGTGATGTGGTCCACAAACATCACGGTGGGTCCAAGAAACCTCGACAGTAGGCTTCACCAACTCCACTGTTTTCAATGGTGTGGTCCACCTGAGATCTGGATCTTCTTCATTTTTGGCGCCCAGCCCTAAAATGGGCTGGAGAAACAGACGGACGGCATGGATCTAATACATTCATCAAGGTGGGTCCCACGTGTGGGGGCCCTGTTCCTGGCCGACCGGCTGCCCTTGCTGGGCAGCAGCGTCCCCTGGACGCTGGCTGTCCAGCGGCAGTCCTCTCTCTCTCTCTTTCTTTTTATTTTATTTTATTTTATTATTATTATTATTATTATTATTATTATTATTATTATAATTATTTTTACAAAGTGGGGCCCGTTCATGGATGATCCAATCCATCCATCAGGTTGTCCACCATCAGGTGGGCCCAAAAGAAAAGGAAAAAAATGAAGGGAAAGAAGAAAATGGGGGATTTATGTACCCCTTGCACTCACCTCAAATAATGGACGGTTGGATTGAATCGAGTTGATGATCGGACGATCCGGACGGTCCGGATGATGGTTGGGGCCCTCCAAGCAAGGATCTCCACCCTCAAATCCTAGATCTCCCTCCAAATCTCTCTCTTCTCTCAATTCTTCCTCTTTCTCTCTCCTTTCTCAAATCTCTTTCTCTCTCCTCTCTCTCTCTTGCAAAATGGGAAGTGAGGAAGCCTCCTCTCCCCCTACGTATGGTATTGTATGGGGGGAGAGAGAGAGAAGCAATCATGGGTGATGATGGGTAGCATGGGAGAGAGGGATGGGGGGTATGGTGTGAGAGTTGACTTTGGGAGGAGAGAGAGGGATGGGGTATGGGGTGTGTAGGGTAGGGGTATGGGATAGGTGTAGGTGAGAATGATGGTGATGGATTGATGGGATGTTGATTGATTGATGGGATATGGTCTTGGAGTTTGTGCAAGTGGGGCCCACACACACGCACGTTGCGCGGCCCACCTCAGATTACGCGATAGATCATAACTTTCACACCGGGTATCGCAATGGGGCGTGCCGCGCGGCTTTGGAATCGCAGCGCCTACGCGGTCGCCGGGGTATAGGTCTCGGGTTGATGCGGTACTAAAATAGGGTCGCGGTCAAGGCTCGCTAATCTAATCCGTCCGGGACGTACCGACACCGGAAATTAAGCGTACGGAGGGCAAATAAGGGTACGGGTCTTACAAGAGAAGCCCGAAGAAAAGAAGGAATAGTGCAGCTATCTATAGATCTATATGGGGGTCAGAGTTTCGATCCACTTTTCGATAATGAAGTGGGCGTTATCTGTCAACGGAAAGTTCCAAACATGTGTGTGAGTGTGATAGAAACTAGGCGGCTCCCGCGTGGTGATTCCTGTGGTGATTTGATTTAGGAATTCGCGTAGTTAGTTGCGCCAAGGTAGCGGCGTTAGTTGACGAATCGAATTCAACGACACTGCTGGCTGTCGACGAGGAGGAGTCAACTAGCGATGCCAGCTTCTGAAAGATTCTGATTGGAATCTCTATTTCCGCCAGTTCTTCGACGTTCTGGAGTTCCATTGCATTGATGAATCCGGCTGGAAAGACCTACTACCTACAGAAGGGAATGAATCTCCTGATATGCGGTCTCGCTATTCTGTGTTTGCATTCAAAGGTCTTGTGCCTGCGCTATCGAGTCACGTGCCTAACTTCCAAAGAATGAATCAATGGATACGGTAGAGGAGCGAAAGTGGCCGGCGGCGGTGTAGAGCTATAAGGAGCGAAGCCCACACACACCGGCTGATGGAGGGCGGGATCAAATTCACTTGCTTGCCGCCCTGCTCCATAGTAACAAAGTGGAAAGTAGGCCCGCCCCCATAACCACACGGGAGGGTCACGAGATTCAACTGGATGGTCACGCTTCTTCGAGAACGGTTTTTCCCTAGATGGAATTTCTTGTTCCGTGAGTCCAAAGACTGAGTGAGAGTTCTAGGGCCCCCCTTCTTTATTAAGGGGCCCAGTCCTTAGTGGTATATAAGGCCCTAACGAGTCCGTCAGTTTGTAGATAAGGGGGTCTCTTTCTATTTCTATTTTGTTCTATCTATTTAGATTAGAAACAAATCAATCATGTTCGGTTGATGTTCGTATTCAACTGGACCGGCAGCGTTCTTTTGGATCGATTGAACAAAGTCTTTTATGCCCCTCTCTCTGTGGAAGTTTGTGCCATTGGACTGTTGGATTCGAGGGTTTTGACCTCGGTGGAAGCAGCATAGGACACATAGGAAGGTGCATGGCGTAACATGGAGGAGGCAAGGCAACTCATTGTTCACTCCCCAAGTGTAGGGTTGCGAAGTAGTAATAATTCAGAAAGACCGAGTATCGTTCCCACAGAGATTTATGAATGGGTATTCTCAAATTTTGTCTAAAACAACTATAATTAAGATCCTATTAAGAACTAAAGCTGGAAAATAGCAATTTGGGTTTAAACAGTGAATGTGTAAAGTAATTTCAATCTAAAAAGGCACTAGAGCGCCAAGGATCCACTCTTGACAAGTTTCAATGCATCAACACAACAAGTCTCTCATAACTCAATCGGAATCGAATTCATATCTCTATCCGATTGGAATATAGAGCGGTTCAATCAGCAATTATCCAAAACAAGTGCTTATTCATTGATTTGATTCCCACAATAATACTCAGGCCTTGGGCACACTCAATTGTGTAGGCCAAGCCTCTTTCCAATTTAGTTGAGATTCACAACCATAGCTTTCATCAAATCCTGTCACTAGACTTGATTACAACTAATGATTAGAACTCTAATTAAATCAAAATCAATCAACAAACAACTATTTCAGATTATAACAAAAAGATAAGAACTTTAGTTGAATGAGTTTCCACATGAAAATCAGGCCATTGCATACAAGGCAATCAAAGAATCTACCATGCCCGGAGTCGATGATAGATCAATGAAATACACAAGCATAAACAATGCTCATAAGGTAAATTACTAAGTTAGGATCACTAAGAATCACATGAGCCTGGAGTCATCAAGAGATCAAAGTAAAAACCCAACTAGAACTTGATTCAAACTAACATTAACTAAAATTCATCAATTAAATCATAAAAAGGAAACCTAGGTTGCATCAATCCATAAAAAACAAATCAAAAGCTTCACCTCTTAGCCCTAGCTAAGAGGTTTTAGTTCATCTCTAACATCCTTGAACTAGAAGCCTCAAAAAACATAAAAACTACTAAAACAAGAAGAAAACTAAGAAACTCGAAATAGAATCTGTCTCCCAAGCAATCCCCACGTCCTAGCCTCCTTGGTATAAAGAGAAGAAGTCCTTTTATAGCTTGGAGGCATCCATTGCATAAGAACCTTCCAGATTTCGCGTAAAAGTACTCACTTGCGCAGAGAAATTCGGCGCCCGATTTAAAAAGCTCACTGTTTACGCAGGGCTGTCCGGTCTTGACCGGTCGGACTGGGCTGGCCGACCGGTCACGACCGGTCGGACCTATCTTTTGACAGTCCAGGGAGTGCTGAAAGGGGGGCGACCCGTTGGCCGACCGGTCTTGACCGGTCGGGCTGGTTTGGCCGACCGGACTTGACCGGTCGGAATACCAAGGGTGTGACCAACCGGTCTTGACCGGTCTAGGCTGCTTCTTTTGATTTTTTCTTTCTTTCTATCTTCTTTTTCTTTCTTTTCTTTTCTCTCCTTGCTTTCTTCTCTCTTTAGTCCAAATTGTATCTTCATCCAAGGCTTCAAAATAGCCCCTTTTGGTCATTATTTGTGTGAAGTCATTCTTATTCCTACAATCACAAATCCATGCACTAAATTAGTCTTTAAATCATGAAACCCTGCATAATGAGTGATGACTTGGGGTTAGAATATGCACAATTAAGAGCTCAACACTCACTCATCATCGGTTGGTTGAGCGCTCATTTGGTGTTCTGTATGTTTCTGTGGTCTGGCTGGAGGGTATTCTCTTGAAGTCTTCACTGAGCTGGCTCAGGCTTACGACTATAAGCAACAGGGGGGTGCGCCTTTCATTGAATTGAATTTCAGTGAGGGTCACAGGTGGGGTAAGGGAGGCTGACTTATATGGATGGCTAGCTCGGGATAGCCGCCGTCGAGAATGCTGCATGTGGGGCCTTACCTGTGAATGGTGTTGAAACCTAGCTCTATATAGGAGTGTTGGACCTACAGGGCTCTAGTGACTTAGGGGCAAGCATATTAGTGTGGTGCATTGATTGATAGAAGCGGCGAGTTTTGGTTGGGACAAGCTATCGCATGCATGGAAGTGAGGAACTGGCCCGCTTGCGTCAGCTGTGGTGTTTTGGAATTCACTTCTCTAAGAACTGCACTGTAGGATTTGATCTTTTGCGCCGGCTATGCGTCAGGTCTCTCTCTCCCGCGAGGCAGCTTTGTCTTTCTTACGGTGTCTCAGAAATGGGTTTGAGATTTTCCATCAATCGACGAAAGAAATACGGCAGGCACCTGGGCTGCCTCACTACGCCGAGATAGATTTGTTCTATCCGCGTTCATCACAGCGAGTTTGGATGGCGCGCCCCGAGAGAGAAGTCGTCGAAAGGTGCATGCGTTTGAACGTATGTCGGATCGGCTTGCTGCGCCGGCTTCTCTGACTTGATTCTTCTCTGAAGGCTAGGTCAAGTAGCCTTCCACCGACTCAACGGATGGAGAGAAGCGCGCAAACAGAGCCGGACGTTACTTAGGCAATGCCGACCGGCACTTCAACCACTGAAAGCAGCGAATTCGTCGAAAGAATTCTCAATGCGAAATCTCTCAATAAAGCAGCTAGGCCGTACCTAACCTTTACCCTCACGCCAGACGACGCAAGTAGTCTCCGCGGCTATACTATATCAAATAGCCTAGGGCGCTACTGTACTGTAATGTGCCGGGTTCTTTGCTAGCCAGACACCTGTCAACCAACCATCCAGCAACTAGAAGTTCTTTCGCAAGCCAAGCCAATATGCCTTGATCCGCCCGAGGAGAATCCGAGTGAAAGCAGCAACCAGAGTGATAGTAGCATGTGTCAGCAAACAACTCTAAGCTGATCTGATTACAGATAGGTAGTGCGGACTACACTACACTACTTTTCTCACCTCACCTCACTCTGAGGTGAGTGAAGTGCCCTACTTCTATCTCACGGGTAGTGGTAGTGTAGCTGGGCTATTGATCCTGGTGAAGGAGGCTGCGCCGGGCGAGGGGTGATAGAATAGCAAGCAGGGTCACTTCCGCAAGCAAAGGAAAAGACCCTTCCGGTGAGATCTGTAGCGCAGCAGCCAACCGCCTATTCTAGTAACGTAACGTACTGGCATTCAAGCAAGCGCAAGCATGAGGCTGCGCCGCAAGGAACCCAGAGCCTGTGAGTGAGGTACTAACCCCAAAACACAAGTCAAAAACAGCAGAAGAGCCCTGCCCCGGAGAACCAAAAACACGGAGCAAGCAAAGCAATGCATGGCAAGCGGTTAGGAACCAAAAATAGCCAAGCAAGCAAGTACTGCCCCTATCTATCACGGCGCTCCGCCGCTATTCTATATAGAAAACAGAATCGATTCTCTCGGAGCCCATTCTAAATAGAAATAGAAATAGCAATAAGTAAGTATAAGGCACTCGCTTCTGAATCAAAGAACCCCCTATCTGTCTGTTTATCCTATAGCGGGATTTTGGGAGGACCCCACCAGAGGGAGTGACATGAATCCACGTCGACGTTATTGATTTCAGATATGGGGAGCACTATACATAGATAGAAGCAAGCGCTACGAAAGCAACTTCAATCCCTACCTACCCCAGTCCATCCCTTCACCCGGATAATGACCATTTAAGCACCTCTTGAAGCGGACAGAAAGAGATGGCAGAGTCAGCCTCGTCCTTATACGACTTTCCCTGTGTTCTATCACTCACTGATGGCCTGCCCAAGGAAGAAAGAACAACCAGGGCTATATTCACCTGTATGTTAGGTAGCCTCCTCACTAAACACAAGTGACGAGCTAGCTTGCATTGAGAATGAGGGGCCCTCCGAAGGACTTGTTTTCAGCTCCTTACTAACAGATATGAGTCCAAATTCACACAGCCCACTTCGCTCCGTTGCTCTGCTCGCTCCGACGATTCTACATACCGGCCGGAAAGAGAGAGAGCAGTGTGATTGGCTCTATAATGGAAATGAGCACACTGCTCTGTCGTAGAGCTTCGCTAGCAGTGTCGAGCTTTGCTCGCGATTCGACTGGAACTGACGGACCTGAATGGAGGAATTTCAGAGCTCTCACGCTGCTATCTAAAGAATGAAGAACCGCTACTGAACGAGAGCGATTGAAGTGAGTAAGCACGGAACGAGCCCTTAAGAAGTTGTAGCAACGAGCTACTAAGGAGTGACTGTGTTGAAGCTTCAAACGTAGAGCTCGCGACGACTTCGAGCGAACTCAACGAGTGTGCCGGAAAAGACTACAAAGAAAGAATCTTTGAGTTGTAAGCGCCTGCGTTCAGTAAATCGCAATTCTTTGTGTGTGTCGGGCAGCGCGCGTTAAGGTTAAGATGGCTTCGTCGCGTGATTGTCCGGGCGAGGTATAAAGCCAAAACCTGTTGGAGTTCCCCGCCATCACCTCGCCTAGATCCGGGGGGTTCATACCCAAAAGTAGCATAGATGCAAGTTGCAGAGGCAAGTTCCTGCCGAGGTGGGAGATCCATCATATCCATATTCAGAACCTGCACAGGTAGCAGTGGTTGTATCTGATCGAGTTTCCCCTTTGTCACTATCTCGCCCAGCATATCTGCCGGGAGCAGGAGCATATCCAGTCCCATATTCAGTTGATTCAGATCTAGCAGCGCTCACTACTGGGGCGAAAGAAAGGCTGAAAGTACACTGGCTGAATTTTCTCGTGCTATGGAGCCGCCTCATATGGTTGGTGAGTGCAATAGCTTCCCGCATGATTGACTAGATATCGAGCTTACCCGGCAGAACCCATATCGAGCAACTCGACGTTGCTCGACGGGTAACAACCCCCTGAGATTAGAATGCTGAGGCGCCAGGCAAATGGAATTCATTATGTAGTAGGGGCTTTGCGAGTGAAGGAAAGGAAACGAGAGCGAGTGAAGTGCATAACGTAACGAGAGACGAGTCATGTGTAGCGAGCAGCGATTGAACTTTACGTGGAAAGTGCATCCAGCAGGAATTGAACCTACGAATTTGCCAATGTTGAGTTGGGCGCTTTAACCATAAAGCAATGGATGCTTTATCAGCGAGTGAACTAGGTTTTTTTTGGTATTCCTTCTCGAGCTTCTATTTCTTCCGTTAAGGGAGATTCGGGAAAAGATGGAATAGGAAGACGTGTTTCCAGAACGAACAAGATACGGGTTGAGAAGGGGGAGTTAGCAAAGTTGGACAAGATTGGAATGGGCATAGGAACATGTATTGATGTACCAGATCGGCTAATGCTCCCAGGTTGATGCGATGTATTCCACCAGTTGACTGGAGACTTTATTATTGGTATATCGATCGGTCCAGCACGGATTGAAATAGGAGCCGGTTCGACAGGAAGCTTTTGAAAACGCAGTGCACCCAGGTAAATAAGGCACGAGATTAATACTGAGGTTAAACGAGCATCCCACACCCGAAAGGTGCCCCACATAGGTCTTCCCCGAAACCCCCCAGTCACTAAGGTAAACAACGTAGAAAAAGCACCCATTTCTGTACCGGTTCCGGAAGAACAAAGAAAAAGGGGATTTTTTGTTAATGGGAACAAGGAACTGTTGATAGCCGTTGCGATATAAACAAGTATACTCATCCGAGCCGCAGGAACATGTACATACGGAATACGAGAATTTCCACCTTGTTGAAGATCTGGTGGTGCTACCCGAAGACTTGAATGAATAGCCATCGCTGTTAAGAACAACCGAGATCCAATGAGAATTTGCGCGTAGCTTCTGGTCTTTGACATAAAGAAAGAAGGTTGTAATAACGAAACAGACATGTGAGATGGATTTCCTAGCTAGTGGAACAAGAAAGACATGGATGTATATTCAATACGCAATCCAAGGATTTCGCATGCGTCACCATAGAATATAGGAATTCCCCTTGCTTTGTTTTCGCTCCGCTCGTGCGTGCCTTCTTCCGAGCCTTTAGTCTTCATTTCTTAGGCTGTTGTGGTACCGACTACGAGGTTGTCGACGGATGTTCCTCCTTGTTTGCCCGTTCGTGCTGATAACGCTGAGGAATCCGTTCCTGGGCTTGAGATGCGTGAAGGGAACGTCGATCTTTCTTCGGTCCTTCCATCAGGATGTTCATCGCGAGTACACTGTCCTGTTGAGTTGGAGGTCGTGGATACGTCACGCTCTGCTGCGGTCGAAGTCAGACCCGACATTCCGCGAGCACAAGGTAAGAAATGCGATTGTGGTTCTGCTTTGTACTTTTCTTCTTCGATTCCTGCATAATCATACTAACCATATTTTGTTATTATTATTTTATTTCTACAGATCTTATTGGGTCAGTACATGCCTCTGCCACTTCCGTCGCATCGTCTCCGGTTGTGACTATTGAACTGCCGGGCGAAGCTTTGGAAACAGTTGTTGATTCCGGGACGTGCATTGCGGGACCTTCGGAGCCTGCTGTTGATCTTCCTGTCGTTCCTGGTACGACTCCTTCACACTTTACATTAGATTATGATTTGTAGTTTCTGCTTCCATTTTTGCTAATGCACCATTTGTTCGTCTTGCATTCTTCTTGCAGCTGCCGTCGATTCTGGCGTCACCATTGCTATGATGCCGGACATTCCTGCATTTGAACATTTAGATTGTTTTGGTCAGAGCGTGTTGAAGGGCCTGCTGTCTAGCCTTGCGAAGGCATTGGCCGATCCACAAGAATGGCATATGCTAGGCGCTGGCATGAAAGCGCTGGAAGCTTGTGTCAGAGTAGTTGGGTCTGATGCGCTCGTGGTTGTCAATCACATCTCTGCGTTCGAAAGCTCCCTCGCAAACGTAGCGACTGCTGAGCGTGTCGAGCCCGATCCTGCTACCGAGGAGAAGCGAAGAATTGTAGAGTCTTTGGGACCTGCAGTGGAACGTCACGTGCATTCTACGGCGAACGGACGAGAATCCCTACAAAATAATAAGATACAGTATGAAGGGTGCTTGGGCCGTATAGCTAAAATCGACGCTGAGATTGAGCGTCTGCAAGCAGAGAAGATCGCCGTGAGCTTCGAAGCTGCTCGTCTCGAGTTAGTAGTTGCTCAAGGTCAGATAACGGTCACGCGGATCGAGAGTGAGGGCGAAGCAGCGCGCAAGCAGTTGGAGGATTTGACTGCTGAACTTCAACATGTTCCTGATCCTGCGGAGGTGTTATCTGCAGCAAAGTCAGCAATGGAAACTGCCCGGGTGGCTGTGATCAGGCTGATATCGGGATGTTTGGAGAAGCTTTGATCTTTCGCTCCCGACGCTCTCCTTCTTGACTTCAAATGTATAGAAATGATCGTAGGATCTTACCTTTAGCAAATTTTGTAGTTGGTGTAAGAGATACTTACCTTTTGACCATTCATGTATACGACGTCGAAAAAGATGTCAATCAAACTTTTGTTAAATGAAATGACAATAGCAATTATTTTTCTATCGTCTTATGCTTGTGTGATGTGTGTTAGAATGGTTTATAATAATAACAATAATAATCTCAATTCTAATAAGTGATGAATGTAGAATGAAATGAAAAGAGTAACACTTCCCTTTGTTGTCGATTTCGGGAGTGTCCAGGGTTTTTGAACTCGGGACATGCTCGTGTCGTAGACGAATGGTCCTTCTTGGTTATTTCTCCATAGCAAGGGCAAGGAAGACCTACAAGAATACGGAGTAACTGATTAGCTTCTGTAACTACAGGCTTATCTACTATATTCTACTCCATTTCATTATCCGTTTCTATCCTTACTTATTACATTCCCTCTCTTGGGGAGTTTACATTTCTCATATTTATGTAAAGGAAAGTAATAGGTGGACTGTTAGGAGTAATATTTCTTCAGAAACCCGGCCATTAATTGCAAAACCGGCTCCACCACCAGTCGAAATTCACTAAACGGTAGGCCCCGTTGGAGTAGACTTCTTCTATGATGCATATTAGGTCCCTACTTAGGATTGAACTTGCTCTTTGTAGTGTGCGGGGCTATCGGTCGCTTCATTACAAGTACCAAGTCACCCTTCTTGAAGGTGTTAGTGCACTTTTCCGTGGCATACTAGTGCACCTTGTTTGTTAATCACTTACGTCAGTGAGTCTAGTGTCGGTTAAGCCCAATGAAGACGAAGACCGAAGACTCAAGACGGACCGGCTGCATCAAGGAAGAAGATTCAAGTAAAAGTGATGCCTTGGTGCCTTAACCTTGACTAAAACCCAACCCCTTTGCTTCTTTGATGACCTTGACCATATTAGGAATCATTTTGTCATCATAGATTGGCCTTTGGTGTCCCAATTGATCACCCTAACCTTGGCCAAATGGATAGGCTGAAACATGACGAGTTCAGCAATATGAGGGGAGAACCAGGCTGGTCCGACCGGTCAAGACCGGTCGGCCAACAGCCTTACTGCATGCTGCAATGGCCAGCCGACCGGTCGACCTTCTCATTTCAAGGAAGTCAGCAGGCAACCGGTCGGCCTGGAGATCTCATACGTCCAGCAAGGGGTCCGACCGGTCTTGACTGGTCGGCCTGGCTCATCAGGCTTGTCCAGCAAGGGAGTCCGACCGGTCTTGACCGGTCGGCCTGTGTTGTTGGCCTATGTAGTTGATGTTCTCCAGCAGAGGGATCCGATCGGTCGGGACCGGTCGGGACAGGTCGGCCAAGAGCCGTTTTATGCCCGTTTTATGACCGTTGGAGCCTTCTTTTCTTACATATAGAGCTCCGTTTTTGGGCATTTGAAGTGGGATTCTTGGAGGAGTGAAGCCACCATTGTTGGAGACCATTTGAGGCTCATTCCTTGTCCCATGCAAGGCATCTTCCTTGTACTTTAACACAAGATTAGAGCATTCCAAGCTCATGAAGAAGATGACCTTCATCCCCTCTTGATCTCTAGAGTTTGGAAGCTTCTTGATTGGCAAATCCTTGTCCAAAACTCTAAGATGAGATCGTTGTAGGTAAGAGACTCTAGGCAACCCATTCCCATTAGTTGTAGAGTTCTCAAACCTATCCTCCTAACACCTTGAGCATCTCAAAGGCATCACATGCAAGGTGTTTGATCGAGTGTGGCTGAGGCATTGGCGATGCAACGGCGGCACGATTGTGGGAGCAAGGGAAGCTGATTGAAGCACGGGAGAGAGGAGATCAAGCAACCCAATCCCGCGCTACACAAGGGGCTCATCCGACAAGTAGGTTGTCTTATTTGAGAGTCCATTTTAGAGTTTGTTTGTTGAACTCGACCTAGGGACGTTAGCCGTTCCTTAGCCCATCAGCCGGGCCTATACTTAGCCTCCAAGGGGGAGCCTCCGACATGGGAGTAAACGTGCGTTAGGTTGAGAGTTAGCCTATGTCTAAAACTCCGAGTACGGTTGAGAGGTGAACCGATAAAACCTCCATGTAAAGGTTGAGAGGTGAACCTCATTTAAAACCTCCGATAGTGAATGCCGGTGTGCTCAAAGGGGTTGAGTACTTGAACTGGGAGTGGAGTAGACAAGTAGTCGAACCACTATACATCCTTGTGTTTGTGATTGTTCTTGAGCACATTTATATCTTCGCATTGTTAGTTTAATTGCTTAATTATGAATGCTTGATAGGAATGTATGCTAGGCTCTTTTTAGATTCATCCTTACACAAGATGTACCTTCACTAGTTGTGTAGACTAGAGCTCATTGATCCACTCTCATAAGTCTACACACGTTGCATAGGTTAGAAGCTTAATTAGTTGTATCATTTACTTACCTATGCATGCTTAGACTATGATTGTTTATTGCTTAACCTTTTACTAGTCTTGTGATTGGACCCACCTAGGCTTGGAAGCCGAAGTGTTCTTCCTTACTAGGCTAAATTTGTTGAATTGTGTAAGTAGGCGAAAAGAATTTCAAAGGTCCTAATCACCCCCCCCCCCCCCCCCTTCTAGGTCCTTAGACATATCTCCGAGTGTCTCTACAAGCGGTAAAACCGCAATTTCAGAAGGATCTACCCCTGACTCGCTTGTCATACGCTATTGAGATATGCTTCTGGTACATCTCTAGCCATTGTTGTGCCGCGAGCCTCTTCTCGTCCAAGGCATCGAGCTCGACCATCCTGAGCTCAGCATTACGGTCATCTGTCAAGGAGTTCCGAAGTGCTACTCGCAGGGACTCGACCTGAACTTCCATAGGGATGATGACCTCCGTGCCATATACTAGTGAATAGGGGGTAGCCCGCGTTGCTGTACGGTGCGTAGTACGATATGCCCAAAGTGCTTCGGGCAACCATTTATCCCAATCTTTCTTATTCTCTGCCACCAGTTTTCTTCAGAATCTTCATGATGGTTTTGTTGAATGCCTCAGCAAGTCCGTTTGCAGGAGGATAATAGGGTGTTGAGTAGCAATGCTTGATCTTGAACTTGGCACATAGCTTGTCGATCACGGCATTTTGGAAGGGCGTGCCATTATCCGTGACGATTCGATCGGGAATACCATGTCTATAGATGATGACGTTCCGGATGAAACCCTCCACTTGTTTAGCTTTCACGTTCTTCAGGGCCACAGCCTCAGCCCACTTAGAGAAATAATCTGTTGCCGCTAGTATGTACTGGTGCCCTTGAGAGGAAGAGGGGCTAATGGGGCCTATCACATCCATTCCCCAGGCCGCAAAAGGCCAAGACATCACTGACTGATGCAATTCTTCTGGAGGCACGTGTATGATATCGGCATGTATTTGACACTGATGGCATTTTTTGACGTAGTCCATCGCATCTTTCACCATGGTGGGCCAATAATAGCCCATGTGCCGCACTCGATTATGTAGATTTCGTCCACCTTGATGGGCACCACATTCTCCTCCGTGCGCCTCTCTTAGCGTATCATGAACTTCTTCTCGGGCTAGGCATCTTGACAGCATTCCATCGCTGGAGCGTCGATACAGTACCTCTTCTAAGAGGACGAACGAGCTGGCACGCCTTCTGACTTGAGTGCGCATTTGCGGATCCTTGGGTAAGAACCCATACCTCAAGTAATCAGAGAATGGTCTTCTCCAATCTTCCTCTTCTGTGATCTCAAAGCAATGTACAGGGCTTGCACTCGTGACATTCTCGGCCGCTGTGAGGGATGGTAATATTCTCCTTTCTTCTATGGTGACTTGAAGTGGGCTGCCCCCTGGGTGCGCGAGAGCCGCGGCTAGGTTATCCAATGCGTCTGCTTGAGAATTTTCAGCTCTTGGGACGTGCGACACTGTACTGTCCCGAAAATGATCGAATAGGGCTCTGGCCTGATGACAAAGAGATGACAGCTCTGGCTTGCGGACTTCATATTCCGTCATAAGCCGTCCCACAACTAACCGAGAATCATCGTATACCTATAGTGATCGGATTCGCATGTCTCATGCCAACTGTAACCCAATGATGAAGGCCTGATACTCTGCCTTGTTGTTTGTGCACGACGGCACTATTGTGAATGAGTAGGGCAACAAGTCGCCTTGAGGACTGATGAAGATCACACCGGCCCCTGATCCTACAGCTCTGGAGGCTTCGTCGAAATACATCCGCCACTGCTTCGCGACCCTTACGATCATGGCCTAGTCAGTCAGGCAGATCACATTCCATTTCCATGTTATCCGGTATTGGGTGAGCTGCTAGAAAATCGGCTATCGCCTGCCCTTTAACAGCTCGAGACGGCAGATATGTGATGTCGAACTCAGATAGCAGTAGGGCCCATTTGGCTAAACGCCCGGACAACATAGGTCGGTTCATCAGGAACTTGATAGGATCTGCTCTGGAGATCAATGTAATCTGATTTGATAGACAGTAATGCCTCAACTTCTTCACAGCGAATATCAAGGCCAGGCATGTCTTCTCAATCGGTGAGTAATTAAACTCAGCGCCGACGAGCGTGTGGCTCAAATAGTACAGAGCATTCTCTTTTCCTTCTTCATTCTTCTGGGCGAGCAGTGCCCCCAGTGAGTTCTCTCCCACTGCTACATATAGTATCAGAGGCTTTCCCTCGATTGGCGCTGCGAGAACTGGAGCTTTCCTGAGTAACTCTTTGAGGGAATCGAAGGCTTTCTGCCACGCTTCGTCCCACTCGAAGCGGATGTCTTTCTTGTTCAGCCGAGAGAAAGGCTGGCAGCGACCTGACAGGTTCGAGATGAACCGCCTCAAGTAAGCGACTCTCCCTTGGAAGCTCTTCAGCTCTTTCAAATTCTTCGGAGGATGCATTTCTCGGATCGCCTTGATCTTCGCGGGGTCAATCTCGATTCCCCGATGCCTGATCACAAAGCCAAGGAATTTTCCGGAGGACACCCCAAAGGCGCACTTCAATGGGTTCATGCGGAGGCTCTTCTTCCTCAACCTCTGAAATACTAACTTCAAATGTTCGCAATGCTGCTGATGTTCGTCGAACCTCACTACCAGGTCATCGACATAGCATTCCATATGCTTGTGCATCATGTCTTGGAAGATTACCTGCATCGCTCTCTGATACGTGGCGCCTGTATTTTTCAGCCTAAACGGCATCACCCGGTAACAGAATATCCCGAGAGATGTGCGGAAGGCAGTGGACTCTTCGTCTTCTGGAGCCATTCGGATCTGATTATACCCTGAGTAGCTGTCTATAAAGGACATCGTAGTATATGCTGATGTGCTATCGATCAGAAGCTCCGGGATGGGTAGAGGAAAGTCATCTTTGGGACAAGCCTCGTTCAAGTTGCGGAAATCAACGCACACCCGGATCTGGCCGCTCTTCTTCTTTACAGGTACTATGTTCGAGATCCATTTGGGATACTGAACTTCCCTGATAAACCCAACCTGAAGCAGCTTCTTCACCTCTTCCTCTATCTTCAGGACGATGTCAGGATGGAAGCGTCTCTGTGGTTGTTTGACCGACCTCTTCTCCTTCACGATATTCAACCTGTGCATCGCGATTGCCGGGTTCAGTCCTGGCATTTCAGAATAGGTCCATGCGAACAAGTCCCTGTTCTGTTTCAGGAGTTGAATGTAACTCTCCCTCTCTTCTTCTGGAATATTCTTACTGATATAGGTATTCCTCGGCTCTTCGGTGGTCCCCAGATTGACTTCTTATAGCTCATCTATCATGGGCTGACCCCCATCTTCGATCTGCTCTGGCGCGGCACTCGGCTGTATGACTTCATTCGGTCCAACGGGCCTCACCTCTTCCACGGGACTAATTGTCACCATGTTAATATGCCTAATCTCACATCCTGCCCCCAAGGCTTCTTTTCCTCTGTATACTTTCGTCTTTACTTCGAAGGGTGCTAGCATGCCTTTCCGAGATGGTGGTTCTGAACAGATGAACCCCATGTTCCTCATAATGTTTCTACTGGCCTTGCTATATCTTTCTTCTTCAATGGGCGGTGTCTCTACCCGTGTTCTCTTCGCGTTCTCTTCGATCTGCAACGGGTTGCAGAGTCCGGCTTGAAATCTTATCTCATGCCTTGCTCCCATTGTCGGCGGCACGCAGAACTGGCTCGAAGCTTTAGGGAAGGGACGAATCCTCTCAACCTTTGGCACTGGCATATTGAAGCTGGACTGCAACACGCTCATCTGTTGGCTTGTCATCTGTTTCAACACCGACTGCCCTTCCTTCCGGAGGTGCTTCGATATCAAATAAAACTTCTTCCTTTGCAACGGATTTCCTCTGTGAGCCCTTGTCGCTTCAGCGACCACTCGCTGAGCTTCGTCCGCTTGTCTTGGATTCTCGCCCTGGGGTTCTGCCCCCTGTGCCACCTTTGTCGGTTCGTTGGCTTTTCTGGCGGTCTCGGCCTCCTCGCTCTCCTGATAGTATTGTGCATCTGCTAGGAAAGATTCAGTGACAGGAGTACGGCCTCAGGTTTGCCGCCACTCTATACTGGACGCCATCTCTATTGTACTTGAAGCATTGGTGGTATGTCGAGGGAATAATGCCGTATTAATGAAGCCACGGTCGTCCCAACAAGATATTGTATGTCGTCATCACATCGATCACCTGACAGGTGACTTTGGTGCTCAATTCTTCTATCTCTAGCATGACAGTAATGGACCCTAGGACATGCTGACCGTCCTGATTGAACCCTTGGATAACCATGGCGCTTGGGCGAAGTGCTGTCTGTTTGAAACCCAACTGCTGCAATGTCTTCAGAGACATAATATTCACAGCGGATCCATCGTCCAGCATGCATCTTCGGACCTCTATGTCTCGGATGAGACCTGTCACCATCAACGGGCGGTTGTGGTCTGTCAAGCTGATCGTTCTGTCTTCTTCAGAGAATGTGATCATGGACGATCGATCGATCTGCATGACCTATTCTGCGGGTCGATCCCCAGTCCCCGTTATCTTCATTCCTTCCATTTCTGACTCGATCTCTGCTATCATGACCTCACGAGCTTCTTGATAGAGCAATGCGTTGAGTAACATTTCCCGATATTTCTTCGAAAGGCACAGGGCATCGTAGATGCTGAGTCGGGCCGGAACCTTCTTCAGATGAGACACCACATCATACATCACCGGTGCCTTATCTCGAGCGTGATCTCGTTAGTCAGCTGCTGGCTCATTGACTACTTCTGCCGGTTCTTTTTCTCGAGGTGTCCCTTATGGCTCACCTATGACCGCATTCGTCCTTCTAGGGTCTGGTCGCCTCGGAAATTCTCTCTGTACGACCTGCTTTCCTGACCGTAGAGCCACTACATTGACTTCTCCTTTCTCTAGGACTTGGTCCTTGTCACTGACCCCTGATTGAGCGACCACTGAGACCATGGCGCACTGAACGGGCTGTGCACGCGGCTGTTCTTGTCCAACATTTCTTCTTCTCATTCTATTCTTCATCTTCCTCTCTTTCTCCAAGAGTCTTCTTTTGTTCTCTAGCCTCTTCTTGCTGCTCACAAGTGTCCATGGCTCTTCCGGTTCTGGGAATGGATTCGCCGTTGGAATTTGAACTGGCACAGGGAGGGCAGACACCACTGTCGCAGTATTCCGGCTCGCCTCTTCTGCCTTCATGTTGATGGTGCCATCGTTGATCATCCGTTGAATCTTACCTTTTAGGACAAAGTAGTCTTCAGTCTTGTGGGTGGTCACACGATGATACCTGCAGTAGCTGGGATGATCGACCATCTTCGCTTCCTCCGGGCGTGTGCATTCTGGCAGTCTTATCAACCTCTCCTCGACCAGCTGTTCCATGATCGGAACCAGATCTTCCATGTCGAAGGTATAAGGTCCGTTTGCTAGATTACGCTCTTCTATCGTGAGATGTCGCGGCCTCTGAAAACTCTTGCCTTTGTCTTAAGTCGTGGTTACTGGCCTGGCCTCAACTCGACGTTCGGCGTTTGGGCGTTTCTTGTCATTTGAACCCTTTCCTTTATCAACATAGTTAGAGGTTATCATCCTTCCGGCTTCTCTCCTGGGCTTCTCTGCCTTGAACTGCGCTCTGGACGCGGCTCCTTCCACCAGGTGGGCTTTCCTAGCGAGGTCTCGAAACATCGAGAAGTTATGTCCAGATAAGCCAAATGAGATCATCGCATCCATGGCCTGCATGCACATCTTGACCTGCTCAGATTCGCTGGGCAGTTCCCGGCACTGTGCTGCTATAGTCCCCCACCTGTCGATGAACTTCTCGACCGACTCTCCCTGCCTTTGACGAACTAAGGCTAAATCTGTCAGTGAGACTTCTCGCTCGGTAGAGAAGAATTTGGAGATGAACAAGTCCTACATCTGCTCCCAGGACTTGACTGACCCTACGGGCAGTGACATGTACCACTGGAATGCCTTGCTCGTGAGCAGTTGAGCCAAACAATCTGAGACAGTACTGGGGAATTGTCGACAGGTTGCCCATCATTGTCATGAATTGAGCCATGTGTTCCTCTGGCGATCCTCTGCCATCGAATCTAGGGAAGTCCGGACGCTTGAAATTGTTGGGAAATGGGAGGTCGTGGACCTCGGGTAAGTACGGCACCCGGTATACATATTTCCCTCTCTTCTCCTTTTCTCTTTCCTGACGCATCAGGTCCGCAACTATCTGAGATAGTTCTTCTCTCGTGGCTTGAGACGGCATTGGCGATACACGTCCGAACACAACATTTCTCGGGCGAGCTTGTGGTTCGGCGGTGGCTGGTTCTCCTGCTGCCCCCTGGCATTCCTCCACAGACTGTCGAGTAGGTACGACTGGGCTTCTGTTTGCCCCCTGGGCAACTAGAGCCAACAGTGCTTCTTTCATCTCTCTCATCTCTCTGGCCGTGTCCTCTTGGACCTGGATAATCTCATCTATCTGTTCTTGGATTGGAGGCAGCTCTGGGTATCGCTCACTCGCCTCTCCTTCGGTGACCTGCACCATCATGATTTGTGCTCGCTGCTGCCTCGTCTTGATCACGGCAGCTTCAGTAGGGATTGTCTTCATCGTCGTCTTAGTCGACTGTCGAACAGCGGATCTGTTCGGTATCTTCGCTGGCGATGTTGTCTTCAGTATCACTGGGAAGTCGATATCGGCGAAAGAGAACCCTCGCCTAGCTGACACGGTAGTTCTGCCGGAGTTGCGGGCGTCGCCCTTATAGACTGGCTTCCACTGTCTCTTTGTTCTGCTCTGCACCCATACTGTCCTCTCCGTCTTAGCTGGGATAACCTTCTTGTTCTCAGTCTTCTTGACGGTCTTGCGCTTCTGCACAATCTGCCATCCGGCTTTAGAGGTTACTGCCAGATGGGGGAAGTAAAATCCTCTGGCTGCTAAGAAGATCATCATAGATGCCATTTGTTTGGTTCTTTCTCTGTCTCTCTCTCTCTCTGTCTCTCTCTCTCTCTCTCTCTCTCTCTCTCTCTCTGCATAGTCATACACGCATTAGAATATTCCGCGCGCTTGGGAAAGAGAGGGCACGCGACCTTACCAATCGCGATACGGCTCGACAGTGGATAGGCAGAAACATACAAGTATGAACTACATGCATGCTATGCGAAGCTTCGAAATTCTTTTGCCTTAAAGATGTAGGGAAGAACGTTCCCGTTGAGAGTCGCCAGTTTGGCACCCGTGAAGGCGCCGAACATTTCTCTTGTGGTAACCTTTCCCATTTACACATTAGTGTCTGCAAATGATTTATCGCAGAATGCCTATTTACTAAGAAATAACCAGAGATTCTGGTATTGAATACTCCCCAGCAGAGTCGCCAGTTTGTTAGAACTTAGAAAAAAGAGAAGAGGAAGAGATCAGAACTACTCGTCAGCAGTCCTTCTTTCTTTTTTTCATGTTTCTTTTATTCTGGGGGAATTCTGAGTATAGAGACATTCATAGACAACCATAAGCAATCACAAAGTGTACACAAGAGAGAGATATCGCAAGGAGAATTTTATTCCAGAGATTCTGAGATCTTTTACATTCCAGGCTGTGATACTGGTCACGAGCCTTTAATTACATCAACGGTTGATCACCCTTGATTGGAAGGCAAAAGACTAATCCGTCGGGGATTATGGTCTTGAGTTCATGGTCGTGTAGACCTTTGTTTTCTTATTATGGACTGAGCCACATTTGTTAGACACGCCGGATGTCTATGTCCCATTTTCTTTCGGACTGTCCGGGTTGAGAGACTATCAGGATTCGAGTGGTGCAACTCGGGGCCTGCGCCTGTTACTGTGAACAGGTGACCGCTGGAATACACGATCCTCGAATGTTGGTCGGCATAACCTAAAGCCCGCGCCCGTATTTTTATGACGGGCGACCTTAGGAAAGCAATCCGCAACTACCTCATCAGCTCAACCGACGGACCCGTTGTTGATGGGTAGGGCATCGACTGTCTTTTTCATAGTGGCAGTCCATAGCAAGATGTTTTAAGCTTAGTTAGAACTCTTTGTTTGTGGTTTCTCATGGTAACCATAACCCCTTAGGTTTAGCCTCGGACCTTTATCCGGGATGAATAGAGCTTTGTACAGAAAAGTAAATGTATTTCTTCTGGAGCCGGGTGACTCGTCTTCGAGAACACTCTTTCTTCTGAGTATTTTCCAATGATTTGTTTGGGATCAGATAGGCTTTGTCGAGCCAAGATCTTTTGAGGATCCAAATTCAATGGGCTGGATCGGCTCTCCGATGCCCGTAAGTGGCTAAGTATAGGGTCTGATGGGTACCCACATATGCCAATTTCTTATAAATAATGGGGATCGGTACCCCGTGAATGCTTGACTCGGCTGTTGGATAGCCTGAGTACTTCAGCTTTGCCTAGGCGTCTTTGAGATCGCGGTTGATTTCAACTGGCACTAGTCAATTCTCAAGCCAACAGGGCACTTCCCAGGGCTGAAAATGACTAAGTACTGGACCTGCTTGCGGTCTGATTAGAGAAACGGTGAGTATTATCAACAACCATCTTTGAATAGGGGTGGATTACGTCCACGAAGATCGCGGTGCGATCGCGTTTCGATTTGCTTAGCATAAGTCGATTTCCGGGCCAACAGGGCACTTCCCAGGGCTGGAAATGACTAAGTAGTGGACCTGTTTGCGGTCTAATCAGGGAAATCAGTGAATATTATCAATGACCGTCTTTGAACAGGGGTGGATTATTTCCACGAAGATCGCGGTGCGATCGCGTTTCGATTTGCTTAGCAGAAGTCGATTTTCGGGCCAATAGAGCACTTCCCAGGGCTGAAAATGACTAAGTAGCGGGCCTGCCGACCACTTGATTAGGGTATTCGAGGGTCCTGAGATCGGATAACCTCATCGCAAGTGCATGATTATGGTGTATCATGTCAAGTAGAAGAAACGTTTTCCTCTCGGGCTCGGTCCAATTCCGCCCGATTCTTCTCGTTTTAGGCCGTTTTCGGCTCTTTCGGAAGGATTTTCGAGGCTGCCAAATTGTCTAAGTGTTGGTTATTTTGGACCAAAACACTAATTTGGGCCATTTATAATTGACCATTGGAGAATTTGATCCGGTGGATGGATAGATCTCATCGAGACGCATCCAGGAGAGGCGGTTTCATCAAAATCCGATCTCGGACGAAGGTGGGCCGTGCGACGGAAGGTCCACCCGTCCCATCAGTGTCTAGGCGCATGGGGGAGTGTGTACAGGCTCATGTGGCCATTTTACAAGTGCATGTGGTGTTGCATCATCTGTCAAACGCATGTGGTCATCATCCAGGCGCATGTGGCATCTCCCGGGCGCATGTGGCCCCGTTTTTCATGAAAAATGGGAGTTCGGGAGGCAATCCCGGCACATGTGGTGGTGCACATGTGCCTGGACCTAAGGAGTGGGCGCATGTCTCTCCCAGACTTCGCGAAAATTCAGAATTTTCCGGCCAGAAAAGCCGGCGCATGTGGGGGAAAAAGCCGGCGCATGTGGGGGATATGCTGGCGCATGTGCCCAGCACTTAGAAAATTTCAGGATTTTCTTCCTGAACTTGGGATTCCGGCGAGGAAATCCACTCCGGCCAAGGCATCCGGCGAGGGGAGAGAAAGTAAGCGCATGTGGTGCTTACATCACTCTGAGGTCGGCGGGGGATGATCTCGTGCTGATGAATGAAATGACTTCACTATTTATAGGGGATAATCGGGTTCGGGTCCGCCCGTCGGGTATTTCCCGGCGTATGTGCCAGAAACAAAACTAAGCGCATGTGAGAAAAATGCACCAGGCGCATGTGGAGGATCCAGGTGCATGTGCTTTACCGGCGCATTTCCCGGCGCTTTTCAAAAAAGTGTTCCATTAACTTCTTTTCACTGATAGAGTGCAAGCGCATGTGGTTGGAGGCTAGGCGCATGTGCTTTGCCGGCGCTTTCCCACTACTTAGCCAGATTTTCAGGATTCCAGCACTTAGAAAATTTCAGCATTTCAGCTCCGACGAGGGACCTCCAAAGGACAGCTACCTTTTCTAGACATGCACTCACTGTCGCCAAGCCACTTCTAAGCTATGATTGACCTCCTGAATGAACGGGGTGGGTGTGGAAGTCCAGGTGTTTCTAATTTTGGTACTTCCTTCCTAATTTAGAGCCTCTAGGTCGGCTTGTCGTATAGGAACGTTGTTCCGGGGAGCGCGCGCTAGAAAATACATATCGTAATGGCTTCAAACTTGCTATTTAAGGGTTTTGGGGTGCTCCGGATCATTTGGCTATGAAGCGCATGTCCAGTTCCGCTCTGAAATGGTAGTTGTAGGCTTACGGACCCTTTTTGGTTAGCTCGAGACGGGGATGAAACGCATTTCGAGGTGCGTTGGTAAAAATATGCACCAGATGACTTCAAAACTTGCAGGTTAAGGGTTTTAGAACATTTTAGATCATTTGGCGGTGAAGCGCATGTCCAGTTTTGCTCTGAAATGTAGGCTTACGAACCCTTTTGGTCAGCTCCGAGGAGGGACGAAATGCATTTCGAGGTGCGCGGGCAAAAATATGCATCGGATGACTTTAAAAATTACAGGTTAAGTGTTTTAGGACATTTCGGATCATTTGGCAGCGAAGCGCATGTCCAATTCCACTCCAAAATATTATTTACGGATTTTGGTCGCTACCAAGCGATCGGGGTTGTGCTGGCATTTTTGGGGCTCTCCCGGCTCAAAACTTATCCAAATCATTGTCAATAGACCACGAGATGTTGTTTTACAATGGGTGCAAATTTGAGCCCCAACAAGTAGTATGGCCACGTCCTTGATGGTAGGCACAATACTCATTTTCTCGGTAGTTCGGAGGCAGAGGATGAGGAGGAGGCCTAGGGTGCCATTAGAGTGAGCAACTGCTTTTGTACCAGCATAGTCATGACTTGACTAAGTGGCTGAGTGAGTGGAGTGAACTTCCTGAGTTCCCTGTAATTCTGCTTATTCTGGTATGAGTATTACCGTTTCCTCTGAACTGTTGTTGCTGTCGAGGTGGTTGTGGCTGTGGCTGTGGTTGCGGATTTGGTCGTGGTTGATACCTCTGAGGTTGGTGCTGAAACTGATTCTGCTGATGTTGTTGATGTCCCTGTGGGGGAGCATACTGATTACCCTGGGCAGTGGTGTTGATGTTGTTTACCTCTGTAGGGTGAGGAGGAGAACCGTTGCGGTTTCCATTCCCATACCCGATGGGTCTTCCCTCCACTCTATTCCTCTTGACTGGAATGGCTTGATGAGGCCATGGGGAGATTGTCCCGGCGCGGATTCCTGCTTCGACTTGCTCTCCAGCACGGATCAACTGTGAGAAATTCGCATATGGATGCGAGATGAGATATCCAGATATGCCTGGATATGTTGAATGAACAATCATGGAGATTTATTCTTCGTCGTCGATAGGTGTCCGCATTCTGGCTGCCATAGCTTGCCAACTTCCCACATAAGTTGATAGTGTTTCATCACTCCTTTGCCTAAGAGCCGTGAGGTCGGCTCTTCTGGGTGCCATGTTGAGATTGTACGCGAATCTGTCGACGAAAGCCTGGGAAAGTTGTTCCCACGTCCTGATGCGGTGGCAGTCCAATGAAGTGTACCAATCTAAGGCATCGCCCTTCAGAGATTTTTGGAACAAACGGATGAGGGCCCCTTCATTTCCTGAGATTGCACTCAGCTCTCTACAGAAGGCCTTGAGATGTGCTGTGGGACAACCGCTGCCATCGTATCTTTTGAATTTTGGTACCTCAAAGTTTTGAGGTACTTGAGCATCTAGGAAAGGACACAAGTCTCTGAACTTGGTCGAAGGTAGATCTATTCCTTGTTGCCGCTGAAGCTGATTTTGCAAGATCTAGAACTGCCCCCTCAACTCGTCCAGTCCTGAGTGATCTGTTCAAGCGACTGGTGCCTCTTGGAGTAAGGCACATTCTTCTTCGACATAGTGATCGATGTCTTCGACCCTATGGGCTTGCTGAAACGCAACCGCGGGTTGCTGAAATTGATTTGATGACTGAACTGGATTCTGATGAACTGGTGCTTGAAAGGATTGTAGCTGAACTAGAGACTGTACTGAAGGTTGAACTGGAACTTGCTGGAAATCAACTGGAGATTGTTGAATTGAAGATTGCTGGAAATTAACTGGAGTTTGCTGAATTGAAGATTCCTGGAAATTAACTAGAATCCCATCGGCGGGGATGTGCTGGAATTGAAAAGTGCTCCTGTTTGTAGGAGGCTGAGATGCTGGGAAGTGACCCCCTTGTTGGGTATTCGCCATTGTCCGATGATTGATGTGGGCTTGACACTGACCCCCATTGTGGGCATTCGCCAATGCTGTCCCTGTTGCTGGAAATTGAATTGAAATCCCATCGGCGGGGATGTGCTGAAATTGAAAAGGGGTCCCATCGGCGGGGACATGCTGAGATCTACTGAGACTATTGTTTGCAAGATTGACTGGAAGCTGACTGGAAGTTCCTGCGACGGGAGTGCTTTGAGGCGGCCTTGTCGTCGCGGGAAGGTATTGAGGAGGATGCCCCATAGCGAAGGGCTGAGACGGCTGCTGTCGGTAGTCTTGGGCAGACTCCTATGGTTATGCTTGATTTGAAATGGAGGCCGGAAGGACCCGGCATGGCTGCTGAAATTGCTGAACTGGGCCAACCTGATTGTTGGCTACTGCGGTAGCTTGTGCTTGCATGAATTGCAAGAGCATTTCTTGCATTGCTCTCATTCCTTGTGCCAATTCTTGCATGATTGGCGTATTCTCAATTGGCTGTTGCGCTGGAGGTTGCGCTTCGGTCATTTCGAGAGCGGGGAAGAGGTGAGTTTCCTCTTCATGGTCGGACATGGCTTGCTGAGCCCGAGTGCGGATTATGCTGCGGAAGGGAAGTTGCTTCCGAACACGTTGAGCCCGAGGAGGCGCAATGGTGATGACTATACTCTACTTTTTTTGGGTTTTGGGATTTTCTATTTTTTTTTTTTTTTGGTTTTGGGTAGAATGCTATGCAGATGAGATTGTATGAGGACTAATGACTTTCAAGTATTGGAATGATTCTATTTTTCAAGTCGGATCACGACTAGTGGGACTAGCTTATCCCCAGTAGAGTCGCCATTCTGTGGACCCTCGCCGTTCCGCGCTCCCACACGACGTTCGTCCCTTTTCCTTTCGGAAAAAGAAGAAGAGGTGCGTGCGTGTGAATCGCCGTTTGTACCACTGGCTTGCCTCGTTCTCGAGGGCTTTTTTTGGTTGTCGTGTTAGGCTGGATGTGTTTAAATGAGTTTATATAAGACCAGAGTCGCCACTAGCCAATTACTTTGAATCTACAGTCGGCTAGACCCCATAGAAACGTTAGAGAAGGGGATCCGAAGATTCCTTCCTCTAAAATGACTCCTTTTGATCTGCGGCCAGAGATTCAAGGTAAGGGATCACGGTTACAGGGTGGGAAGAGGTTAAGCACCCCACACACTGCCCGTACCGAAGTACGGTCTCTACTTCACAAAATCGAACAAATACTTGAAAGTCTAATTTAATCCTCGTATATTCTCATAGATGACATGATGCATGAATGCAGGTCTGAATAGTAAGAGTTTCTGATGGGCAGGTTTCCATTAACAGGCAAGCCCAGAGCATACGCTCGAACTGACAGGTGCTTTATGCGAGATGTATGCTGTGTGTTTGAATAATCAAGGTGTTCATAGTGATATGTACATGAATGCAGGTCTGAACAGTAAGAGTTTCTGATGGGCAGGTTTTCATTAACAGGTAAGCCCAGAGCATACGCTCGAACTGACAGGCGCTTTATGCGAGATGCATGCTATGTGTTTGAATAATCAAAGTGCTTGTAGTGGAGCAGGGGGGTTGGAAGAAAAGTAAATGTTGCACTTATGCTAGATGCAAATGAGATGATGCTGGAAAAAGAGTAGCTAGATGGATGGAGGTGTCGCAAGGATTGGCTTCGAGTGGCTGGATCAAGACTTGGATGGATTGGGAGACTTGGACCAGTGGTCAGGCTAGGCTGGACCAGGGCTAGGCTCTCCTCACTCAGGCTCTCCTTGGTGGAAAAAATGGGCTAAGAGGGTGGAGAAGGACTCGGGCGGACAGGATCTCTCTGGGCTTGGTCGTGTGTTGAAATGAGAAGGGGAGAGGAGTATTTATAGCAGAGGGCAGTGGCAGTTCTCGTAAATAAGTTTGGGCGGCCCCCTGTGGGCCGCCCCTACGGACGCTCCTCGAGTTCCAGCGCGTGGTACAGATATGTCTCGGGGCTGCTGTTTTAACTCAGTGGGTTGACTCAGGGCGTCGACTCGGTGATTTGACTCGGCGGGTTGACTCGGTGGGGACTCGGTGTTTTGACTCGACGGGTTGACTCAGCGGGTTGACTCAACCGGTTAACTCAGCGGGTTGACTCAGCGGGTTGACTCAGTGAGTTTGACTTTTTTAGGATTTTTTTTACTGGCTTTTCTTATGGGGGGTTTTTCAGGCTGATGTTTAGGGGCAGGTTGACTGGGTTCAAGTTTGAGTTGGGCTATGGATTGGGGCTTACAAGGGTGAGTTCGGCTGAGTTTGGACTTGGGATTTGGGGGTATGTTCCTCCATTCATCCAGCTATCTCTACCAACATTGTAGCCAAAGGTGGGGTGTCTACAGTAGCATAGTAGTGGTAGTTGAGACTCCGACTTCACGAGCTGCTTTAAGACTCATTTAGTTTCCTTAACTCATTCCGTAAACTGAATGAGTTGACTTCCTGAGTTGACTGAATGAGTTGCTCCTGTAGTCAAGCTCCGTAGACTACACTTGACGCTCGGTTTTTCGTCTCGACCGACATAGAACTCACAAGTCACGTTGCCATGTGAAATAGACACTCCATCAGGAGAGTTGACTACTCCACCGATCAATCCAAAGCAAAGGTCGGGACGATGTAACACATAGCAACAACACAAATGAGAGGAGTAGGGTGAACGGAACTGAACCAGAGCCCGATCACAGAACTCTAAAGACAGTAACGAAACCGAACCTCCTTAGCTATGCAGCGGAAAAGGAAGGGAAGTCAAGTCTCATCCTCGTGATTAGCAGACCCCCCATGCCAATCATCACTAACCGCCTTAGTGCAAAGGATCAAGACAATCACCAACTCCTCTCTTAGCGGACACGGGAACGGGAACGTATACTCGCTTGGATGCTCTTGCTTGTAGAATGCACGCGGGAGAAGCGAGAGGCCACGCCACGCATACGACCGATCCTCCTATCCCTCCTAGGTCACCGAAGCCAGGGCTCTGCCTCGGGATAAGGATCGAGGCTATGGATAAGGCCACACCAACCCTTGCAACTCCGGATCGATAAGATACCTAGTTTTCAGTCGCCGGGACGGAATCCGAAGGCATTGTCATAGGCCTCACCGGGTGAATCATCCACATCGGTAGCCAGGCCTGCCATGGATCGGTCTCCGGGAAAGGCTCAAGGACCGGATCGGTAACGGCTCTGGAACTGGTCACCAGGGCGCTGGAACACAATCTCTTGAAGGTTCTCCGGGACCGGCTCAGTCAATATATCAGTACAGGGATACCGACTGGCTAGGGTACTGGCCAAACCAACCCAAGGTCTCCCGGCCTTGCTCTGGTCACTTATCGGGACCCCTGGTTCTGTACGGGTTTCAAGATAGGCCACCCGAACGGGCTCTGTCCAAGAGAAGGGCCACCAGGAAGTAGTCAAGCACGGACCACTCCAGGACCCCGATCTGCAACCAGCTGAAAAACGTAAGCGCCAACGCGCGCCTTACGTAATAGGGGCTTTGAAGCTAGCCAGCAAGCAAGCTGACGGACTCTGACGGGCCTTATATACCACTAAGGACTGGGCCCCTTAATATACTAAATAAGGGGGGCCAAAAAGCCGGTTATTATCGTGCTCGGAAAGATAGGGGCAATGTCAAATGTAGCCGTAGCTCGTGAGACGTGCGGGACTTATTCATCAGCTCACGTTTTTTGGCGGGCAAAATCCAATGGATAAAACAACACCTCCTTGCTTGCCTTCAGATGCCCTCTCTTTGTCTTTCGTTAGCTTCTTTTCTTTTCTGTCTTGTCTGGCTTTTCTTGTTTCGCTGAGCTCGCTTGTTTGTCTTTCGGAGTGCTGAGCTCACTCCCTTGTTTTCTTCTTCTTTTTTAAATGGTCAACTCGCTAACACTTACCTAGATTATAGTAGTTTGCCCTCTCTCTAATAAGGCAGGTAGTTCCTATGTTTATTGCATTTATATCGCAGTCTGTTCCATTCTCTTCCTTCTCTTTCTGTGCTCGCCCCCGAGAAGTCTCTTTTATGCTGTTCGCTTGTATTCCGTAAGTCAAGTCAACAAAGACTCCCCTCGCACGTGTACTTATCGCTTCGCTTTATTCAATAAAAAAGGGGGCAGCGGCCTTTCTTCAGGAAGGAAGGCTAAGGGAAAAAAGGCTCAGCCTAAAGCCATAAAGGAAAGAAAAGGTCAGTGCCTGGTTGCAGGCCGCGCATAAAGGAAGCTCCTATGTTCCCACGCGTGTACTTACCACTTGCGGTCTTTTAGGGAAGACTACCTAACATACCTTTTTTATAGAGGAGCTGTTAATATTCGAAATAGGTCTATCTGGAATCTTTCTATTATAGATAGCCTCTCCCGATGCTTAAGCCCCCCTTTACATAACAAAAGTCAGGATACAACAACATACAGCTACTGGTATTTATCCTTATAGATACTTTTTCGGGAGAGGGGAAAAGGACCTGCTGGGCCTTCTCCCCCTTCGTCACCCTTCGTTGCTTTAAGCTTAGAACACCCAGTGCCAGAAGATTGAATTTGATTTAAAAATGGGAGTGGAGTTCTAGTTCGATTTCTTTTAGCTTTTCCTTTATTTAAGTAGTAACCAGGACATACCTAAAAATCGGGACCACTAAGTACTGGCCTACCCAACATACTGTCTGCGATGAGCGTCTTCCCCCACCCACGGAAGCACAAAGACCCCCTTTCCCCGAAGATTCCAATCCCTGGAGTCCCGAACTCTCCTCTCCTTCTTCCCGAGCTTATACAGCAGGAACCAGGTTTCCGGAACTCGGGGGGCATCCTTTGTGATTGACTTGTACATGTACATAGTTTCTTCGTAGTAGCTCACTGTCCCCTAAGAACGAGTAGAGAAGGATGGATCTATTTTCCATTTTTACCCATCCTGATCTATGTCATTATCATCATAGATTGAATATGACGTTGCTTTCGAATTTCTGCGCCCGGACCGGAAGTATAGCCAGATCACGAACGGACTAATCGCGTATATAAATTATATAGGACCGGGGTTTATGAACAACACATTATTGAATTAGATCACAGCGATAGGTCTCTTCTTCTACAACTGCTGAATGTACATACAGCAACTGTTTCTATATGATACACCTAATTGTGAGGATCAGATTGCATACATAAGAGGTGCCTAATGGTCTATACTACACGGGATTGTCACATGCTATATCTTCAGAGTACTATTCCTACTCCTACAAGCTCTATAAAACCTATACTATTAGAGCCCTTCCCCCCTTCTCCACTGTCTTTTGGATTCTACCTTCTTCTAATCGTTGAGTCGTTTTCTCCTACCTCTTCTACTGCATGGTCTCCACCAACTTCAAAGTCAATAACGTTATTCCCATAATGAATGCGATTGGCAAGGTTCTTGGATGGGCCATTCCTTGGTTTGAACTCGACCCTTCACCAAACTAAAGGAATGGACAGACAAGGGACAGACTGAGCTAGACTACCAGGAATGGGGACTAAGCAAACATATTTAAAAGAGGGAACATGCCAGCTTTCCTCATTCACTTTCGCTACCATTCCTATCCTATTGTACGTTTATTTCCCTATGGAGCCTAGAAGATCGATTCGCCTTACCCGATTCCCAATTGCAAGGGAGAGATGGCCGGCTGAATCCAAGCAGCAAGAGGAGTAGAGCATGCTTTGGATCCTGTCATGGCTGTGAGAAGGATCCTCATCTTCATCGTCTCCGCATCCAGTAGGAATGATGGGAGTTTGAGAGTTGTCTGGGTATTCAAATGGTCGGAGTTTGTAGGCCTTTCTTCCCCGCACATACATCTGGAGAGAATCTCCCGAAGGCTCTAGGTGTGGAGAATACCAGGCTGAGGAGGGAACTTTGACCATCTTCGTGACATTTCCGCTAACTGGGTTGTACTAAATATTGATGGGGCTGAATGACCCGATTCGTAAATCAGTGTGAATATCCCGGTTGTCTTTAATTGATGGGGAAAAACTTTAGCGGTCTACAAAATAGAAGATGAAAATACCTTTTGCTTAAACATCCCGATATCCCATCTTCTTGAATTTTGAGCTCTTTTATCCTTCTTCAAAATGGAAGCCTCAGGAGGACATCGTACTGCATATCTGAAAATATCATGAAGTGGAACTTCTCTCGGATCTCCTCAGTAAGATGAACCTTGACATTCCTAGCCCTTGAATTTGCATTCGTCATTCCTCCGTCTACGGCGAAGACTTTCCTCCGACGTCTTCTCTCGACAGGGAACCAAGGCTTCATGGAAACAATTGAAGTCTGATCTAGAGCCCTATCGAATTTAAGCATATGTAGAAATGGAATCTTTCCCCACCTTAACTATTACCTTGATTATCCATCTTTTCTTATCCTGAGAGAGCGTGCCAACAAACATCTTTTCGCTCTCTTCATCTGAGGCGGCCGGAGTTTCTTCAAGTATCTGGTGATTTCCATGGAAAGCTCTTAATTGCAAGGCCTAAATTCTGGTAGCCAGATCTTGCAATTCTCTTCTGAGCGCCGCTATTACAACTTCTAGTTCACCCTATGAAACAGGCTGAGAGTATGTGAGCTGCGTCTGAGATATCTGCTCAACATCTTTCATGGAGATGAAATGTCGAGGAGTGTCCTTATCACCTCTCTTTTTGGGTGACCTCGAAGAGGCCATCGCAACTACTCCTTCTTCTTCAGAGTCTGGGTCATAACAGAGGCATGCACCCTCATCGCAGTTGCATTCTTCTGCCTCTGACCATCGAGGGAGGTTCAGTCTCCTTAGAGACGGCTCGAACTTCTTTTCCTTTAGGCCAGATGTCCTTCCAGTTTGAGCATACAACTCGCTTTCCCTTTCTCTGTGGAGGGGCGTCGCCGTGGTTGTCTCCTTTGCGGCGGCGCTAATGTCGATGCTTCTTGCCTCTTTATAGTTCTTCGAGGTTTCGGCTTTTCAATCTGTTGATAGCCAAACTGCTCACAAATCTCTCCTTCTCTCATGCTTCTTTTCAGTTGCTCGATGCCTTTTCCCTTTTCGTCGTGGGGCAATATGATCCCATCATTTTTTCTATATGGGAAAGGACTTCTCCATACGTTGCTTCTGCTAGATTCATGTTCCCGCTCGGACAAGATCAGCAAAGCCCTTTGGAAGTCCAGCTATGAGCTTGTCCTTCCAGATGGCTGAGTTGAAGTCATCTAGGAAATCAATCCGGAAGTTCTGCTTGTACCATGAATAGTCTCGAAAAGTCAAAATCCGGAGGTTGAGGAGAGCTTCTCGATGTTGCCATTTGGTATTTTCGAAGGGTCCGCAGAAATGCTTATAGATGGTAGATAACGGCAGGGTGATGCATGTGTAGATTATTTGCCCTCGATTTTCTAGTGCCGGTGTGCCATCAGGATTCTGGGCAAACGAGTTCTTTAAGGCTTCCTTTGTTGGATCTGGTATGGCTGCCCACCATGCATTTCTTTGGGGTGGGGATCCAATGAATCCCCCAGTGATAGCTTCAAAAGCTTGGTGAGCTGAGTAACCGTCGGGCAGTATAGGCATTTACAGCTGCTATCATAAGAGATAAGACTTTATGAATCTGCTGCTTGTTCATACCGTCTAACGACCAAGGATAGATAGATCTTCCGTCAAAGCATAGGGAAGCTTATCTTCATAGGCCAGATCTATTGGGGGCCTTCTTCCATTCATGACAGCTCTGATGTCATGAGTTATCTCTTCTTCTTCACCTTCAGAACTGCTGGAATTATCATCGCTAATCCATCTGCATCCATGGGCAATGTTGATGAAGTCTTCTCTTTTGATTCTCTTGGATGGGACAGAGGTTCTGCTGGTTCCAGTCACTATTTGGATTCCTTCTATCATAGTACTCCCTTCAGAGGAAGTAGGTGGCTGGAACATAGGGATCTGAGAGAAGAGACCACCTTTCAGAGGGACTGGGGTTGGTACTGGTACGCGACAGGCTCCTTCCCCTTTCCTGCCCTTGCGGGAATGGTCAGCCCTTATTCAATTCCTCATCGAATTCGGAATTGCGGGCTGGAACTGAGGGAACTCTTTAACGCTACTCCACTCGCCTGAATGACGAGGTCAAACCGAATCCGACGATCCCTCGACGACGGAGGGGAGGGGTAACCCATCATGAACTTCGTTCACTGCGGGATAGGAATTGAAAGTCAAGGCCTACTTCTACGGAACGAGCAGGAGCGAAGAAGGGATTATACCGTTGGCTATTAGAGACGAGACCGACGACTCTCAGGGTAGAAACTATAGCCCGAGACTTCTAAGGATAGGAGATTCCACTCTAGCCTACAGCTAGTACGGAGTACGGATACGGACTATAACTCGACGCCTACTCCGAGTACGGATTGGTATGGATTCTATACCAAAAAATGGACTCTCTCTCAACGAAGGGACGGACCGAGCCTAAAAGATTATACCAACGCGTGCCTTGCTTCGAAATTGGTTCCTGATGGCTCCGTGAATCAGTAGTTCTCCTCGCCTACTCTAGTAGTCCTACTAGCCTGAGGAAAGATTTGATATTGTTGAGCTACTTCCCTTCTTCTAAAGGCCGACGTCTCGAGCTTGAAAGGTGAGAATCCATTTTGTGGGATAACGAATGCGCTAACGCTCTTTATATTAGTGACGGGTGAGGTGCTCAGTTCAAGAGTCAGGGTTCCTAAAAAAATGCTGACCCTTGCTTTAACAGAAGGCTGAATACGCAGAGATAGGACGGCTCAACAAAGGACTACGAGAATGGCCTACCACGAAGGCGAGGCGCAGGAGAGAAGGTCGAACGCTAATTCCTGACTGAGAATGAACACGACGGAGGCAAGTCTCCAGACTCAAGAAAGCGGATGGGAACAACAACGATGGAGTGACGTTGACTAAATATGAGATTTTTCTTATAGTACATAAGCGGGCCAACGGACGGCAATGAATAGTCAGACTAGCCAACCGGGACTCCCTTCACAGGCCAACAAGCAATACCAGGCCAAAGAGAGAAAGCCGAAAGAATCTTTCTCAGAGGGGCGGCGAAGGGAACCTATAATGCGGGTATCCAGACTCGAGAAAGCAAAGTAGGAAAAGCCATTCCAGGAAGATCGGTAACTGAAGACCAGATAACATGGAGGTATGACGCAGGCTTTTGGACTGCTGCGAAAGCGAGCCAGCAGCTGGAGGACCATCAAGTCGGCTGGCCGTATGAGGGAGAGCCAAGCCAGAGGATAAATGAGAAGGATACATCTTAAAAAGGATGGATGGAGGGGTGGGATCCTGTGTGACCACGAAAATAGTTGTCATTCCAGTACATAGAAAGATGATGGGAGTCATTCCATAAGTGAGTTTCTTTCTCCCATTATTTCAATGCCCCGTTAGAACAACTAAGCCCGCCTCATTATTCTATTCGGAGATTTTCTAAAGTCTGCACATCACCTTTACCGTTTGCCGTTTCAGGGAATGAATGGGAGGGAGGAGCTATGAGTCAACGAGAAGGTTCTATTCCCTTTGTGTCCCAATACCTGCAACTTCCCTCCGAAAGAAAATGCTAATGCCAACTATACTTTCTAGCTAATGTAGCTGAATGAGAAAGCCTCTCCATTAGGGCTCGCCCGGGATCTCAGCGGATTGAAGTTCAGAAACGACTCCCTGCAGGCCAACGAAAGCTGTCAGTTGTGGACCGTCGACTTGGAAGCTAGGGGGAACTGTCTAAGATAGTGGCCGTCCAAAAGCCAAAAGGAGAAAGTGAAATCCACTTCGACGCTATGGGTGAAGTTGTCGAATAAGATCCCGCTAAATTGGCTAAGCGAACCATGCTTCGGATATCGCTCGGAGCAAGGCCAGTCGCTGGATTAAGACTAACAAACTGACCATTCCTTATCAAAGGTCCAGCAAGAGACGTCACTACGTACCTCGGCCTCAGGATGAACTCCGGTGTTGAGGCCCGAAGACTGGAAATTCAACCGTGGAGAACAAAGTCGATTTTCAACCTACTAAGTCAACTCAAGGAATAATAACAAAGAAAGATGTCATAATAAGACAAAGGAGAACAGAATGCCAGACGAGTAGAAAAGCCAGAGAAAGCCTAAGCCAAAATGTTGAATAGTAGGAGACGGGTATACCGCCCGAAAACTTTTAGTTGTCCCTCCGTCAGTAAGTTGTTCAGTCTTTCCTTCTTATGCAACATGGCTAGAGCTGCTGTGGCCGAACCCTTGTAAAAAAAAAAAACGACTACTGGGCAGGACCTTCATTCGCCCCAACGGAGGTTTCTCTTCCTCTTTCTTCTCTGATTCTCTTTTAAGTTCCCCTAGTGCTTCCATCAAGCGAAGCACATGACTCACTCCTCAGGATTACACCTAACGGGACTATTCCTGCTTCATTCAACTAAGATATCAAGCATTGAAAGACGTTCACCTCGTGCTTCTTTCGAGGGAAGCACTCGCTTAGAGCACAGCTCTCCTGTAGCTTATTGCTGAACTGAATTGCACTCGGTCTACACCCTAACCCTTCCGTTTTGAGAATTCAATGTCTTTGAGTTGGTGGTAAGTGAGTAGAGCTAGCCTCTGAGCGGATCGAATAGAGTTATCACGATCATGGCAACGAAGGGCATTAGGTTGCCCTAAAGGGGGGGGGGGGGGGGGGGGATCCTCCCTAATTTCCCGAAGATCGAGAGGTAAGACCCTGATCCGATTGAGCTGATCGATCGAATGGCCTCATCTTAAATAAGGTGGACTTCAATTGACGCGATAAGGTGTTAGAAGCACCCTGACGGGCCAGGGTATGCCGATGGTTAGAGGGCTACTTAACATCATTCTCTAAGAAATCAGCCCCATGAGACCATTGCACCCCTCACACAACGTTAGAGGGCTGGGCCCCCTCCCAAGTCAAACAAAACGGAGGCTGGCAGGGAACGGATTCCTATGCCTTTTTCATGAAAATCCCTGAAACCCTCCTTACCTGAACCTATCGAGCTTGATTCTGGTCTTCGATACCATTCCGAAGTCTCCGAATTCCATTTTTATTAAGTAGGTGTTCAGCATGAGTGAAACGTGCAGAAGAAGGGCTAGGTATGAGACAAACTATGAGCCTTGTAGCAAGCGCCGGGTGAATTGGCTAAGCGTGGCCCACTTCTGTGGTCGACGACACATCTAGCTCAGTTTGTGCTATGGCTAGCAAACAAAAGCGTTCTTTTGAGCGAAGTTCCTGTCTCCGAAGTGCTGCTATGCTCTTCGGTTGGTGACTGCCTTCTTAGGGCTCACTGGAACCCTGTCCCTATGTATGGTTCATGCCTCCGGGGCTATAGGACTGTCCAATAAAAGCATTTTAGTCTTATGATCTCCGGCTCCGTAGTATTCTGCGTGCCTTACTTCCGCCCTCCATCTAAATCATCAGTGAGTCTTCCTTGCTACGAGGCTGACTGGTCCTCCGATACCCTGTCTTTTTTCTTCAGTCAGGTGATGCCTGGCTGCGTAGTTCATCCACTTCAATGAGTTACTTAGGGGCTCTACTCTACTTGACTTTAGAAAGAAAGTGACTTGCTGGTGTTCAGTGGGCAGATTTAGCTTCTGAGCAGGGTGAAGAGAGCTCTAACAATCATGGCGATGAAGTGAATTAGGTTACCCCATTCAAGTGGGGGATCCCCCCTGACTTCCGAAGGTCGAGTTCAGCTTTATCACCCGATGCTCTTAAGCTAGTCTGGCTGGGAATGGCTTCACCGTTTTCGAGAGATATTTTCCAGCTTTGAGTGATTACACGGGTTCGTGCTAACATAACTCATTCGGGGGGAAAGGCTCCTACTCTTTTCGAATCCTGTAGAGAATCATCTTCAGAAGAATTGATTGCGATATCGTCAGATTGGGTTGGTGTTCAGCATGACTCATTCAGCTCGAAACAGAAGGTTGGGATTGGCGATCTTTGGTCAAATTCGTTTTCTTCTGGATCTTTCGTTGTAACGACCCTTAGGAAGATCTTATTCTCTTCTCCAATCCCGTTGAGACTTTGAAGAATTGGGGGAGAAGGTTCCCTCTCAAACACATTCGAAGTAACGTTTGTTTGTCAGCAAAAGAGCGAGTTTCGACGGTTGCGTGAAGGTACGGGTGGGTTCGTCTGGAGCGAATTTCGCTTATGGCTCGAAGGGCTTTAGCCGAGAGTGTTGGACATGATAAATATCGATAGAAGTCGAGCCATATCTAATGACTTAGATAGGTATCTGAGCGCGACATCTGCTCGATAACAAATGGTCTCTAGAAAGCTAACTTCTCTAACTTTTCTAAATAAAAGAGCTTAAGTTAGCTATTGTTACAAACAAGCAGCTAAGCAAACAAAGCAGGGGTGGTGGGTGGGGAAGGAAGCAAGGCAATACCGCGCAGCAGGAAAGAAGCAATACCGCGCAGCAAGCAAAGCGAGAGTGCGATAGAAGCACTAAGCTAAAGCAGAAGCAAAGGAAGGGGGTGGCTTTGTCTAGGGAAGGGCGGAGGGTGGTCTGCGATAGCCGGATAGGTTGCACAGGTTGCTGCCCTCCAACTACATCAGGACTCAATCCTTGAGGTGGAGTTTCTGTGCTCATTGGTTCCATGTCTTCATCAGGAGGAGCCAAATCCATATGCTTGAAAGGTTCCCTAAGGTTCCTTTCCTTGGTTTTGATCCCTACTCAACTTGTCTCTATTGAATGCCGACTACTCGAACATGGATCCGGAACAGTTGATTTCGGAGCTTTCGGGCAATCATCGACTGTCACGCACACTGCCCTGCCCGGTCAATGGAGATTGCTTCGCTCTTAGTCTCAGGTCGTTGTTCCCCAATTCTTCCTGCTCCGAACACTCAGACATGGCTCCGTTCCAGCTGATGGCTCACGATACGCAGATGGCACAGATTCTTGCACACCTGTTCCTCCAACTGCACCAAGGGCTCCTGTCCGGGCCGAAGTCCTGCGATTGTTGGGTGCCACATGTCTGGATCGGTGAAAACACACATCCTGTATTTGCGTGAGAATCAGATGGCATCGGCTCTTGCGCCTTTGTTCCAGCACCGAGACCAGGAGTTGTGCCTGAGGGTGAAATCTTGGGATTGGCTGTCCCATGTGCGGATCCGAAAAGCCCTGTGTGCCGTGTCTGGATCAGCGATTTCAGATGCCATTACCGTATTAGTTTGATCATCTCTGTCTCATCGCACTACTGTGTAAATGGATATACGAGTTGGACAAACAACAAGTGGAATCGAACCGAAGGAGCTAGTCCAGGTATTCCTCTTACAATACATTACTAGAGTCATCGAGTAGATGAGCTGAATCCACATGGTTTGCTCGGGTAGTCTTCTTCCCCGCTTTGTCTGCTCTGATATGTTAATTCATCAAGATCTTGGTTCCGCGTATCGCGCTTTTTCGGGTGAGGGAAAGTAGAGCTTGCCCCAAACATGAGACCTTTTGAGTGGTCTTCCTCTCGCACCTTCGATGTCGATAAAGTCATAAATGAGTATGTCACCAACGTCTTATCGCTGGCCTTTGGGACCTATCATAGGCAATAATATATGCTTCAAAAGAGAGCGCTATGTGTTGAGCTCTTAATTGTGTATATTCTAACCCCAATTCATCACTCATTGTGCATGGTTTGCATGGTTTATAGATAAACATAATGCTTGTTTTGTGACTACAGGATTGAGAGTGAACTTCACCCATTTGAAGTTGAAAAGAACATGTTTAGGACCTTGGATGAAGACCCAAAGGAGGACCGAGGCTTAGAAGGAAGTGAAGAAGGAAGAAAGCAGATGAAAGAAAGGAAGAAAATAAGAAGAAAATGAAGCTGACCGGTCGTGACTGGTCGGCCAAGGAAGCCTGACCGGTCAGTGACCGGTCAGCCATGCATGTTTGGGCACTACTGAAGAGGACCGACCGGTCATGACCGGTCGGTCATTGTTGCTGGAGAATTGCTGAAGGCGTCCGACCGGTCATGACCGGTCGGACATGCTTGCTGGACCAAGGATGAATAGGCCCGACCGGTCATGACCGGTCGGAGGTGCTTGCTGGAGTGTTTTCACTTGAGGCCGACCGGTCTTGACCGGTCGGCCATGCATACTGACTTAGAAATTTCTAAATTAAGTCCGAAATTTTCTGCGCTGCGAAACTCCTACGCAAATTCTAGATTCTTCCGAAGATGGGGAGCCTCCAGACTATAAAAAGACACCTAGGGATTGTTCCTGGGGTATCCTAGAAGGGTTCAAGCGAGGTTGGAGGCTGTGGAAGTGAAGATTGGAGTTTCACAACTCCTTTTGGTTTGCTTTGCTGTTTTCATGTTTTTTTGTAGTTGTTTCATGTTTCCTTGGATCATGAGCAGCTAAACCTCTTAGCTAGGGCTAAGAGGTGAAGCTTGTAGTGAATCCAAGATGTTTTAATTCGTAGTTAAGTGGTTTTAGTTTGGAATTCATGATTATGAACTAAGGTTTGAAGTTTATACAAGTTTTTAAGTAATTTTTCTTAGTCTTGTGATGACTCATGGATGTTTGGATGAATTACTTATCTTCTTAATTTGTTTACAACGGTATAGACCTGTATGATCCGAGGAATCGGAGTGCGCTCTAGTACTAAGATCTTCATAAAGGGACTTCAGGCCAAAGTTCTATTTTAGTTGATTTTCTGGAATATATAAGGACTGTGCTGGTGATTTGAATCTAGTTCAAATCCTAATCTAGCCTTGTCTTGTGAGAGGACTTGGGGATGGTTATGATTGAGAACTAGACCTATAGGAAAGGGGAATGACCTATGCAAATGAGCATGCTCAGCTCAGCCTAGATTGAGTGAATCTTATGCATAGAACTTACATATTACAGACTGTTTGGTTTAACAGTTCTATCATCCGACTGGACAGACAGGAATGTCGATTCTAGTTGAGAGAATAAGAAACCACAGCGGATTGAACATCAAGGATTACTACAAGTGGATCCTTGAAACCCTAGTACCCTCTTATAATTAATTACTCTCGATTTAATTCAGCTTTTGTTACTCACATCAACTTTATACAACAATTTGATTAGTAGACTTCAATAGACACTTGTGGATGAATTTGTGAGATCCTACATAGTCCCTGTGGATCGACCTCGGTCTTACGGAGTTTATTACTACATCGCAACCCTACACTTGGGGAAGCGAACAAGTTTTTGGCGCCATTGCCGGGGAATTTTGACGGTTTTCACAAATTTCTGAAATTAGTATCTATTTAGGATTTTTTTTAGACTTTTAGACTAACTTAAATTGTTTATTTGATTTTCCTTTTCAGGGATTTCTAGGAAGCTGAAGAAGATTCAAGGATTTCAAGTGCAAATCAGGTTTTATCCTTCTAAAACCTTACTCTTCTCCTTCTCCTATTCATTCCTATTTTTGTTCATCTCTTGTAGAGTGGGTGGAGATTCCTTTTGGATCTCTGGAAGGTCGGCCTTTTTGCCACCTGGATTCCTATTGGTCGGCTCTGCCGCCTTGGATCACCTTGTGCTCAGAGATTTCTTATCTCTACTCCTCTTTCTCCTTTTTCTGCACTTTTTCTCAAAAGATTCAAAGAGTGGGTGGGGAGTTCTCTGAACCCCTATTGGCCAGGAGAAATCGGTCTCTATCCTTGCTTCTGGCCTAGCCATTGCAAGACACCTTGTGCTTCGATCTTAGAGAAAAGTAAAGAAAAGGGAGGAAGAATTCTTCTTTCTTTTTGTTTCTTATTTTTGGTTTTGCATGCCACATTGGGCTCGGGATTCCAATAACCGACTCATAAGTGAAGGGGGGGATAGTAGAAGGAATTGATAGAGAGCCACGTGCTAGGAGACAGCTAGATTCTCCAATTTTATCTGAAAATATGGCTGCAAATCAACCTAACCCGAACCAAAATCAAACTGAAACTGGGGAGAATGTGGTTGAGGATGTTCCCCGACCAAGGACTTTACGTGATTTCTTGCAACCTGCAAGAACGAGCACTCCCTTATGCATAGTATTTCCACTAAATGCAGGGAACGTAGATTTGAAACTGGGAGTGATCAATCTTCTCCCTAAATTCCATGGTCTAGACAGTGAAAGTGCCTATCAACACCTTAGGGAGTTTGATGAGGTAATCACCACCATGCACTTTGCAAATGTGACTGAAGATGTAGTAAGACTTAAATTCTTCCCTTTCACTCTTAAGGATAAAGCCAAGGGTTGGCTTTATGCATTGATGCCAAGATCAATTGGGTCATGGAATGATATGCACAGAGAATTTATAAAAAAAATTCTTCCCTACTTACAAAACGAACATGCTTAAGCGCCTTATCATGAACTTTGCCCAAAAGGAAGATGAAACCTTTTCCCAATGTTGGGAGAGGTTCAAGGACCTATTAAACACATGCCCACATCATGGCTATGAAATTTGGCGGATTATAAGTTTTTTCTATGAAGGACTGACTTCATCCATGCGCCAATTTATAGAGATGATGTGTAATGGGGAGTTCATGAATAAGGAAGCTGATGAAGCATGGGATTATTTGGAAGAATTGGCTGAAAGTGCACAATCTTGGGACACATCTAAACCAACAAGTTCCAAGACTGGCCAACAAAAGGAAAAGGGAGGAATGTATGTCTTATCAGAAGAAGATAGCATAAGTGCACGGTTGGCTAGCCTTACAAGAAAGGTCGAAGCCATGGAATTAAGGAAAGGAGAAACAATCAACTCCACTGAGGTTGAAACTGTTTGTGGAATTTGTGCTGGAAATCAACATGCTACACCAGATTGTCCCACAATTTCAGCAGTCCAAGGCATCTTACAAGAACAAACAAATGCCATAAACAGTTATCAGCAGCAATATGGTGCTCCAAACTCAAACACGTTTAATCCTAATTGGAAGAACCATCCCAACTTCAGTTGGAGGAATGGACCTACTGCAAATGCAAACAACACTCCAAAAGTATCACTAGAAGAGATGTTGGGTGCATTTGTATCGGTCCAGAATGAGTATAACAAGACAAATTCTCTCAAAATAGATGGGTTCATGCAAGAGCAATTGAAATTCAATCAAAACTCAAACCAAGCTATCAATGAATTGAAAACATCTTTGGCTAGAGTTGAAGCTCACCTTCGTGTTAGAGAGAAGGGCACACTTCCTGCTCAACCTCTTCCTAACCCAAGGACCCAATATGAGATACAAGATGCAAGCTCATCCTCCCACCATACGGAACATGTCCAAGCTATCACCACCTTGAGAAGTGAGAAAGAAATTGACAAATCTAATCCGGTGAAGGCCCCAAAGCCTAAGGATCCGAAAATTCCCAAAGAGGATGATAGTTCAAACAATATTCCACAAGAGAAAGAACCGGAAAGGCAATACAAGCCGGTTGCCCCATTTCCACAAAGGTTGATTTCACCAAAACCTTTAGATAAAAATCTGGAGATTCTGGAAATTTTCAAGCAGGTAAAGATCAACATCCCGCTGTTGGATGCAATAAAACAAATACCATCTTATGCTAAATTTTTAAAGGAATTGTGTACAATCAAAAGGAAACATAACGTTCACAACAAAGTGCTTTTGGCTGAGAATTTGAGCGCAATCATCAAACAAGAGGTGCCCCAAAAATACAAGGATCCAGGTAGTTCAACCATCTCATGCATCATAGGAGACTACCAGATTAAACAAGCCCTACTCGACTTGGGGGCAAGTGTGAATCTCATTCCATACTCGGTCTACGAACAACTTGGGTTAGGAGAATTGAAACCCACCAAAACCACACTCCAACTTGCTGATAGATCCATCCGGATACCGAGAGGAATGGTAGAGGATGTTCTAGTCCAAGTTGATAAATTCTACTACCCTGTAGATTTTATTGTCTTGGACACACATCCCGTGATAGGCACCGGTACTCAAATTCCAGTCATACTTGGACGACCGTTTTTAGCTACTTCAAACGCCATTATCAATTGTAGAAACGGACTTGTACAAATGTCCTTTGGAAATATGACCCTTGAGCTTAACATATTTGAGTTATGCAAACAACTGCGGGAAGTTGATGATGATGTCCACGAATTAAACATGATCGAATCATTCGTGGAGGATACAGTCCCCTTATCACTATTTTCCAACCCTTTGGAGGCATGTATGGCCCACTCTCATGAGACAAATGATTACACAATACAAGAGATGGATGCCATTCTAGATGTGATGCTGGTGCTTGAGAATAAAAGATGGAGGGCCCCAATTGAACCTTTGCCTGTAAATGAGAACAAGGCCCTCCCATCCAACATCAAGGCACCAAAACTCGACCTAAAACCATTGCCAAGTGAGCTAAAGTATGTTTATTTAGGTCGAGAAAAGACTTATCCAGTGGTGATTTCTTCCCACTTGGATGAGGAACAAGAGAGTAGGCTAATAGCCACTCTATTAGAGCACAAGAGTGCCATTGGATGGTCAATTGCAAATCTCAAAGGCATAGACCCACTGATTTGTACTCACCGCATACACCTTGAGGAAAATGCAAAATCATCCTGGCAACCACAAAGACGACTAAATCCAAACATGAAGGATGTGGTTAAGGCCGAAGTGGTGAAACTATTGGATGTAGGTATCATTTACCCAATATCTGATAGCCAATGGGTGAGCCCAACTCAAGTGGTGCCTAAGAAATTCGGAATAACCATCGTAGCCAATGCCAATAACGAACTCGTGCCAACTAGAGTCTCTACTGGTTGGAGAATGTGCATTGACTAGAGGAAGCTAAACACTATCACAAGGAAAGACCACTTCCCCCTACCGTTTGTTGATCAGATTTTAGAACGGTTGGCGGGTCATTCCCACTTTTGCTTCCTTGATGGCTATTCAGGGTACAACCAAATAGAAATTGCCCGTGAAGACCAAGAAAAGACTACATTCACATGTCCATTCGGCACTTTCGCCTATCGACGGATGTCGTTTGGACTATGTAATGCCCCTGCCACCTTTCAGCGTTGTATGATGAGCATCTTTTCTGACATGGTGGGGACCATTCTCGAAGTCTTCATGGATGATTTTTCCGTATTCGGTTGTAGCTTTGATAAGTGCCTTGACCACTTGAAATCTGTGCTAAAAAGATGTGAAGAGAAGAACCTAGTGGTCAATTGGGAAAAGTGTCACTTCATGGTTCAAAAGGGAATTGTACTTGGTCACATCGTTTCACAAAATGGAATTGAGGTGGACAAGGAAAAAATTGATCTTATCTCTAACCTTCCACCACCCAAAAGCATACGAGATATACGGTCTTTTTTAGGACACGCAGGATTTTACAGAAGGTTCATAAAGGACTTCAGTTCACTCTCTCGCCCTTTATGTAACCTATTTCAAAAGGAAAATTCATTCGAGTGGAATGAAGAATGTCAAAAGTCCTTTAACACCCTTAAAGGTATGTTGACATGTGCCCCAATAATGCAACCACCTGATTGGAGCCTTCCTTTTGAGATTATGTGCGATGCTAGCGACTATGCTATTGGGGCCGTGTTAGGCCAAAGAAAAGATAAAAAGCCATGTGTCATCTACTATGCAAGTAGAACCCTAAACTCAGCCCAGGCAAACTACACTACTACTGAAAAGGAACTTTTAGCCGTAGTTTTTGCTTTGGAGAAGTTTAGATCCTACTTGATTGGATCCAAGATCATTGTATTCACTGACCATGCCGCGCTTAAGTATCTTCTCTCTAAGAAGGATGCTAAACCACGGTTATTAAGATGGATCCTCCTACTCCAAGAATTCGACATAGAAATACGTGATAAGAAAGGAGTAGAGAATGTAGTGGCTGACCACCTCTCTCGACTTGTCCTCACTGATTCCCCTGAAACGACTGCAATCAATGACATGTTCCCTGATGAACAACTTTTTACTGTTTTCCAATTGCCATGGTATGCACACATTGCTAACTATCTTGCTACAGGTGCAATTCCTACATATTGGAAAAAGCAAGATAAGGATAGATTCTTCACAGAGGTGCGGAAATTTCTATGGGACGACCCATACTTATTCAAGTATTGTCCCGATCAAATCATAAGGAGATGTGTCCCAGATGATGAGCGACAAAGTATCATCTCCTTCTGTCATTCTCAAGCATGTGGTGGCCACTTTTCGGCCAAAAAGACCACAGCGAAAATTCTGTAATGTGGGTTTTATTGGCCCACCATATTCAAAGACACACATGAGTTTTGCAAAGCATGTGAACCTTGTCAGAAATTAGGAGGAATATCCCGTAGAAATATGATGCCACTCAATCCCATCTTAATTATCGAAATTTTTTATTGTTAGGGCAACGATTTCATGGGCCCATTACCATCTTCTTTTGGAAATTCATACATCTTGCTTGCCGTTGATTATGTTTCCAAATGGGTCGAGGCCATCCCTTGCCGGAATAATGACCATAAAACGGTCATTCGATTTTTAAAAGAAAATATTCTTTCCCGGTTTGGAACGCCTCGAGTCATCATAAGTGATGGAGGGTCTCACTTTTGCAATCGTCCTTTTGCAACCTTAATGAAGAAATATGGCGTTACACACAAAGTGAGCACTCCCTATCACCCACAAACTAGTGGACAAGCTGAGATATCCAATAGGGAGATTAAACACATTTTAGAGAAAACGGTGAATCCCGATCGCAAGGATTGGTCACTTCGACTTACCGATGCGCTTTGGGCTTACCGTACTGCCTTTAAAACCCCTATTGGAATGTCTCCCTATAGACTTATCTATGGGAAGGCTTGTCACTTGCCTGTGGAGTTGGAACATAAGGCATATTGGGCTATTAAGAAGATGAATTTCAATTCTGACAAGGCAAGCTCGTTACGCAAACTACAATTGAATAAACTTGCAGAAATTCGGAATGAAGCTTATGAGAATGCAAGAATTTACAAGGACAAGACGAAGATATTCCATGATAAGAATATTCTTCGCAAGATATTCACGATCAACCAAAAAGTCCTCATGTATAATTCTCGCTTACATCTATTTCCGGGAAAATTGAAATCTCGATGGACCGGTCCCTACATTGTGCAAACTGTCTGTCCATATGGGACCGTCGAGCTGTTGAATCCGAGGAACGGCAACATTTTTAAAGCGAATGGGCAGCGATTAAAGCCATTCTTTGAGAAATTCCCGTCAGAAGGTATGTCCATACCCCTGAATGATCCTGTGTATCAGGATGATTGATCTCCTAGTCTGATGGAGGTATAGAGTAGTTAGGATTAGGATATTGCTGCTTCTGTTTTTCTTTTTCATAGGTTTGTTAGAAGGAGGAAGAACTCCACTTTTCACTCTCACAGGTACTATCATTCCTCACTCCCTTTTATTTTCAAATTGCTCTCATGTTTTGCTCATTGCACATCTTTTACATTGAGGACAATGCAAGATTTGGTTGGGGGGTGTAGAATCGCTTGGATGAATCCAGCGTTTTGCAACATTTCAAGCAATTATGTGGAAATTTTTTGATTTTTCAAAAATTTGAAACTCTTTTGGAAAACACCGGTTCTATGCATTCGAGTTGATATGAGCATAAGAGGAGGAGATATGAAGTGTATAAGGCTGGATGTCTGGAATTCCTCATAGCATAATGGTTTTTATATGCAAACTCCCCTATTTTGTGATTGATAGAAAATCTGAACACTTTTACACCTAGCTCACATTACACGATTTTCATGAGTTGAAGGGATTATGTGATTTATGGATTAGCTAGACTTTGAATTAAGGTATTGAGAAATCAGGCCGGGGTACTTTGTCCATCCTTGTCCATGGGAAAATAATGAAAGATATGAATTTTTAAAAATCCTATCTAATTTAAAAAGAAAAAGGAAAAGGAAGGATGAAATTGGGAATGTGGAAAAACGGTGGAAAATTCCGATTAGGGCTACCTACTACCAACCGGGGGATGGTCTACCCGTAACCAAAGCCGGAAATGGGACGTAGTGTGAAAGTCGTCGGAAGGACGGTAAGGCAAATTCCTGTCATTGGCTTGATGTGGCTCTATGTACCTCGAATTCTATAGTCTACCTGATCTATGAAGAAGATAATCCTAGAAACTCGTGGGATGAATTTTCACTACCCACACTAGGTTGAATTTGTTCAAGTCCTTCTGTTTATCAACCAATCAGCGGGAATTTCATATAAATGCTTATTATGTTTTGAGGATTTACGGTTCCAACCTTTGACGCCTAATCTTTCTGAATCTTACACTTATGAACCTTGGAATGTATAGAAGGATGGTTTCTGAAAGAGAGTTGAGTTTTGAAGAATGAGATTAGTTTCACGCATGTTTTGCTCGGGACTAGCAAAATGCTGGTAGGGGGGTGTGTTGAGCTCTTAATTGTGTATATTCTAACCCCAATTCATCACTCATTGTGCATGGTTTGCATGGTTTATAGATAAACCTAATGCTTGTTTTGTGACTACAGGATTGAGAGTGAACTTCACCCATTTGAAGTTGAAAAGAACATGTTTAGGACCTTGGATGAAGACCCAAAGGAGGACCGAGGCTTAGAAGGAAGTGAAGAAGGAAGAAAGCAGATGAAAGAAAGGAAGAAAATAAGAAGAAAATGAAGCTGACCGGTCGTGACCGGTCGGCCAAGGAAGCCTGACCAGTCAGTGACCGGTCAGCCATGCATGTTTGGGCACTACTGAAGAGGACCGACCGGTCATGACCGGTCGGTCATTGTTGCTGGAGAATTGCTGAAGGCGTCCGACCGGTCATGACCGGTCGGACATGCTTGCTGGACCAAGGATGAATAGGCCCGACCGGTCATGACCGGTCGGAGGTGCTTGCTGGAGTGTTTTCACTTGAGGCCGACCGGTCTTGACCGGTCGGCCATGCATACTGACTTAGAAATTTCTAAATTAAGTCCGAAATTTTCTGCGCTGCGAAACTCCTACGCAAATTCTAGATTCTTCCGAAGATGGGGAGCCTCCAGACTATAAAAAGACACCTAGGGATTGTTCCTGGGGTATCCTAGAAGGGTTCAAGCGAGGTTGGAGGCTGTGGAAGTGAAGATTGGAGTTTCACAACTCCTTTTGGTTTGCTTTGCTGTTTTCATATTTTTTTGTAGTTGTTTCATGTTTCCTTGGATCATGAGCAGCTAAACCTCTTAGCTAGGGCTAAGAGGTGAAGCTTGTAGTGAATCCAAGATGTTTTAATTCATAGTTAAGTGGTTTTAGTTTGGAATTCATGATTATGAACTAAGGTTTGAAGTTTATACAAGTTTTTAAGTAATTTTTCTTAGTCTTGTGATGACTCATGGATGTTTGGATGAATTACTTATCTTCTTAATTTATTTGCAACGGTATAGACCTGTATGATCCGAGGAATCGGAGTGCGCTCTAGTACTAAGCTCTTCATAAAGGGACTTCAGGCTAAAGTTCTATTTTAGTTGATTTTCTGGAATATATAAGGACTGTGCTGGTGATTTGAATCTAGTTCAAATCCTAATCTAGCCTTGTCTTGTAAGAGGACTTGGTGATGGTTATGATTGAGAACTGGACCTATAGGAAAGGGGAATGACCTATGCAATTGAGCATGCTCAGCTCAGCCTAGGTTGAGTGAATCTTATGCATAGAACTTACATATTACAGACTGTTTGGTTTAACAGTTCTATCATCCGACTGGACAGACAGGAATGTTGATTCTAGTTGAGAGAATAAGAAACCACAGCGGATTGAACATCAAGGATTGCTACAAGTGGATCCTTGAAACCCTAGTACCCTCTTATAATTAATTACTCTCGATTTAATTCAGCTTTTGTTACTCACATCAACTTTATACAACAATCTGATTAGTAGACTTCAATAGACACTTGTGGATGAATTTGTGAGATCCTACATAGTCCCTGTGGATCGACCTCGGTCTTACCGAGTTTATTACTACATCGCAACCCTACACTTGGGGAAGCGAACATTATGCCTACCCGAAGTGGGGGCAATCTCCAGCAGATCCTTCCTAAGACGCATAGACATTCATAGAGGAGATCCTTTTTTTTCCCAAAAGAGTGAAACGATGATGAGCAGGCATTCCCCTCTACTCTTGAAAGAAAATACGAATGAGGAGAGAAGACAGGTCACATAGTACTACTTATAAGAGATCGAGAAATTCTGTATTTGATGTTCTAGCTGCAACTACAATGAATAGGCTAGATGATGCAACAATGACATCTGAGATTGCTAATCCCATTGCTTTACAGTCATGAGATGATAGGAATGATTTTGTTTACCTACCATTAGGGACAATGCAGGTTCGAATCCTGGTCTATCAATGGTATGACGATAGGGGCGCACTCGGCGGGTTCAGCCATGGCACGGATTTCCCTCGTAGCCGTAAGAAAATCAGTCTTTGATGTTCCCGAAACATGCCCCAGAGGAGATATCAGTCCTTAATGTGCATGATTCTAGTGTACCCAAGGATGTAAGGTTGGATCAATCGGATAGGAAGAGGGATCGGCGCTAGCTCGTTCAATTGGTTCTCCATTTGGATCGGTTAATTCGTTCTCTTGATCAGCTGGAGAAGGGTCTTGATGAGGGTCCTCCATGTGATCAATCAGCAAAGAGATAAGATTAGGGTGCCAGGATGAACAGAAAGAATCATCGTATTATAACTCATCACCAACTTCCATTGACAGAGATGTTCCTCGCCAGATTGGTGGAAAGAGTACCTCGCCATACCAAGAAGGCTAGCAGGGAGATAGTACTAGTAAGGAAGAGTAGCACGTATAGTTCGATAAGGAAAACCGATGTCTTTTCCCTTGCACTTGATTCCATAACCTTGCTGCAGGCATGAAGAGTAACAAACCCGATTCTTTCTCTTGTCAGTATCCATTTTGTCTAAAACATACATGATCGAAGGAGCGAAACTAATTGGTGCCGGTTGTGCGACAATTGCATTAGCAGGAGCGGCTGTGATAATGTCTTTAGTTCCTTAATCAACGCTGTCGCTAGGTAATGAAATTACGAAGCAATTGTTCGGATACGCG
>ML058517.1:0-122959 GCA_003013855.2 Liriodendron chinense
CTGCACTAGGAGTGGTCACGAAGAATTTGATAGGCGAGACTGAGTCGTAGGTTTCGTGAACAGCGAAGCAGTTCTTCTTTCTAGTACCTCAAGAAGTTTTAACGAGAACGTTAACGTTAGGAGACAAAGACAGGTGGTCTGTCGACCCAAGGTATGAGTGGTTGGTAGCAAAGTTCAGGGACACGTTGTGTCGGCATGACAGATTGACTACTTCACATGTACGTACGGTTACACGTAACGTCTACACAAATCATATGGTATGGTTTTTTTATAAATCGTAATACTTTTTTTTAGCGGGATAAGATTCTTCGTGATTAGTAACGTGTATTCGGTCTTTGGATAAGAGAAAAATGGAACCTGGTTCGTATCTTCACGTTCCTTCACTCGAACGGTTTTAGTGCAACCAAGTACACTTATAAGTCTGAGATTGAGACTATATATATTGTTGGTGGTATCGGTATAGCAGAAACTTAAGCGGCTTAAGGTATAGTTAGTGCCTAGGATGATGTCACATGTCGTTTCAAGATTCATTATAGTTTATAGCTTGCTATTAAATGACGAACCTCCGACAGATCAAGCACTCGAAACACTTCAAACACAAACATCAACATAAATGTTCTAAACTAAGGAAAATTCGATCAAGAAATCAAATGAGATTCTAAAACCATATTTTTCTAACATTGATGTTGCATTGACTGACTAGCTCTCACATATGTTTCTTTCTTTCTTTCTTTTCTTTTCTCTTTTTTAGCACTCACATACCTGAAAAAATTATTATTCTGCAAAATAAATGCCCTTTTAACACTGTACACCAACAAAAAACCCATCTCAACAGTCCTTCAGGGGAATAGGGGATGCTTGGCTACCTGGACAAGTATCTAAAAATGGAATCCATAAGCAGGGGTAAATTCCTACTTGAGACCCTGGGGAAAGCTAAGAAACAGTTTCCAGTCAGAAACCAATTCTATCTTTTGTGTTTTATTCCTTGTTAGATGTTGGCCTGCAAATTCCAAGGAAATGGATACCTTCCCAATAGTCACATTTTCTTTTTATAAATATAAACGACCTAATATAATTTGTATCAATTCTTTCCCAGCACCTAAACACAGTTTATGGATTCCACAAAATTACATTCCCACTACCCAACCATGAGAAACAAAACTCATTCTCAAGAATTTTGTTTCCTAGAAACAAATTCTTTAGTGATCATTTGGCAAATTGAAAAGTACACTAGCAAGAAAAGTTGGTGACATTTAGAAGAGAAGTTGGGCATTTGTTGTGAGATACCATGGCTCTCTTTTATAGAGATAGCCGAGTCATCCTTGTCTCTACATCTCAGTCATAAAATCAGAACATTCCAATGCACAAGAACAACCAAACTGTTGAAACAAGCTCAAATTTGAAAACACCCAGAAGAAACAGAGAAACAATCTATATGCATCAATTTAATCTAATACAAACTATTCGTTGTCAATGGAATACAATACACAATTAACATAAGAACCAACTAGTTGGCAGAACTATCATTCAAGCATCTTTGGCACTGTAACAAGATTATTAAATTAATGGTGAGATTCAGAAGCTTAACATAGAATTCTAACAAGGATTGCCTATGTATCTTGGTATTAGAAAAGGTAAAAGCAGGTCATGGCTTTCGGTACCATGACCTGCTTTTACGGTGAGATTGTTCAAGCATCTTTTTTTTTTTTTTTTTTGTAATACATTAACATATATACTAATATTTTAGTGATTTTGAGCATGGTTTTGTGCCGGAGTTTTCGCATTATGGTATGACATGTGATAGTTGGTTTTTTTGGGGAGTTATTTGTTACTCTGGCAGCATATGACGCTTGATACTCAGGCACTCATACTTTGTACGTGTACTACAATGTATAAACCAATGTGGACAAGTTAAGTCACAGTCCTAAAAGCATATTGGTTGAACAATCTAAACCTCAGATTTTTGGGCACTAGATGTTGAAACTGGACTATTGGAAATTTTCATTTTTAATTTCCACCAATCTGATAGTCAGATGATAAAATAACCTCATGCTTTCGGTCCATGACACAAATTACAACATTGGTGTAAATAAACCTGTGATGTAGTTTAAACATTCACTTTTCGATGAGACGTGTTCATATATTCTACCAAGGCTTGAACCCTGGATCACTCACACACACTAGACAGTTTAAGCAAAGTTGTTTCTTTTTAAGAGTTTCTAATGATAAAAGGGTAGAATTCAAAAATTCAAATCAACAAAGAATTAATTAATATACATGCACTCTATGTGAAAAAGGGGCAAAAATAAAAGAGAAGAAGAAGAAGAAGAAGAAGAAGAAGAAAAAGGAAAAAGGAATGACTTTAGTCACACAGCCTAGCCTATTTTGCATCTTAACATTACTTGAGCCAAGGTTCAGCTGTTGCAATGCAACCCATGATTGTTGAGGTTCTAGATGGACTTTCCCAATTTGATATCAAAATAAAAAAGCAATGCCAATTATCATGAATTGTTCAAGAGAAGTTGAGCACCTTCACATTTTCACCACAGACAGTCTTGATAGCAGGAACTCCATCTGCAAGTGCAGGTTCCACAAAATAGCATCTGACAGGCCTTTAGAAAATAATCTAGAGATGAAAAATGGACCTCTCCTTCCCTTCCAATGGATTACAAGGGTTGGGATCCTTGTTCAATGTCATGCACTCTTTCAAACCTTTCACTAAAGCCTCCAGAATTATCGAGACCCCATTTATATCCGCCAGTAAATACTGCATTTCAAATCGTCACAAGATGAGTTAATTAACAGATAAGGAGTCAAGCACCTACTTCAACTATCACCACCTTGAGCTCACAGCCTCAATCTAGCTTACCTCAAAACAATAACAAGCATAACAGAAGATGCAATTAAAAAAAAAAAAAAAAAAAGCTAGAGGCTTTGTGAAGCCAATCACTTCTTCATCTAAAATTTGAAACCAGACAAATATTCAATTACAAAAAACTTCTGAAGATGCAAGCAGGAAAATACCAATGTGGGATTCATACCAGTCCCAAATCAAATGCACCAAATAAAATGTCCACATCAAAATCATCAATTCGAATCCCCAAATCAAATCCTCAAATTAAAACTCGTAAATCATATCCTCAACATAAGGAAAAAAAGAATTATACATCAGTAGTTTAGAATTAAACCCATCACATGATCTTTACTGTGCAACTAAACTGAACTATTTTCCATCAATGCATAATAAAAACCAATCTCAATGATATGAATACTAAGGAAAATCCAAAACCCATTAAAAAAAAAAAAAAAAAAAATTGCACCCGGTTGTTGAAGTAGTCAGTCATAACAACCACCATTTGTAAAGCCTGAGTATTTCAGGTATATTCATCCAAACAGGGCTATTCTGATTTTCTGAAATATTCTAAGTACTCTGGACAATCCAGATTTTAGAAACTTCAGAGGAAAAAAAACATTATGTAGATATCAAAGTACCCACTTTAAAACAATATCTACACAGAAGACAAGTCATTTGCGGTGGTTGATGATTCGGAAATTGAAACCTGCAAATTAGATCTCAAAAGTCAAAGAATCTAAACAGAAGAGGGATTGTGGGCTAAAATCTGCGCAGAAAATCAGATTAGTTGAAAGAAACCTCTCAGAAACCCAATTCTGAGAGCAGAAGTGCCGGTTCTAGAGATGAAAATGGAAATTCGTAAAAAATGCTCCAAACGGGATCAGATATGAATTTAAAGATGTCAAAATGCGAGTAATCTCTACAGAAATGAGATCCAAAGCTAAATTTCGAGCAAAAATGATGAGGATGCGAAAGATACCTCTCAGAAAGCAAATTTGAGAGCTGGAACATCATTCCGAATCCGAATCTGCAGCAAAAATCCTTCAAGAACGAAGATCTGTAGCCTTCTCTCCATTAATCGCAGATCCGGCGACTATTCACCATCTGCATTGTATTTATAGCCCCAAACCCTAGCCATCCCCATCTTTAATAACAGAGCAATCCCAGCCCACGAAACCCCAGTCCACCTTGCCGATGCAGGAGGTGCAGCTCTGATGGCAGTGGAGAGAGAGAGAGAGAGAGAGAGAGAGAGAGAGAGAGACTGATGAGGAAGCTCTTGCGGCAGAGGAGAGAGAGAGCTCTCGCCGCAGTGGAGAGAGAGAGAGAGATGAGGAAAGTATTTTGGGGGCAGCGAGTCCCAAACAAGAGAATAGCATTGAGCGTTCCAAATTTTCAATTTGAGCAGGGTTGAAAAACGTTCAAAATAAGGAAAGGCTTAAAGATGTCCTTAAACCAAAGATACAACCCTTCCAAATCTGCGATTTTGGTGTAGTGGTTGGTTCAGGATGTGAAGGTTTTCGGGTCAGGTTCAGGTTGGAAAACATCAACCCGGCAGGACATCATGTTGGGTTTGGGTTCAGCAAATTACAGTCGGGTTGGGAATGATCACATGTATTTGGGTTGGGTTGAATCAGGTCAAGTCCGATTGAGTAGAGGAATTCGGGTTGGGTTCAGGTTAGGCACCTCGTGTTGGTTCAGGTTTTGGGTTGGGTCCTCTTGACGTCTGGTCAGGTCCGGGTTGACCCTCAACCTTGATGATCCTAATGATGAAATGGAAGTTTGGACTGAGGACATGCCTTCTCATTCAGGTAGCATCGTGTTAAAACTTACATGGATTTCATAATAATGATAAAGTGAAATAGGTTGTAATATTATTCTTTCAAGTGCAGGCATCATTGTTTCCATTTCAATATGGACCTCATTGTCCATTAGCTGAGTATAATGGATTGTTTAGATTTTTATTAACAAGTATTCATGTTTCAATGTGTTGCTGTAGTATGGAGATAAAATATTCATCATAACGTCTTTCAAGGACACCTGCTACATTGAAATTCTACCCAATGTTCAGAAATCAGAACAAGGTAAGTACCTATCTCGGTGTCAAATCTCCATTTTCCATTTAATGCATGTTAGTCTCTAGGAGATTTTAGAACTAACATCAATTGTACTTTTTTATCCTTTTCCGTCTGTAGTTCATTGATTATCAATGATGTCTTCTATTAAATTAGATTCATTAATAAGTAAGATCAACTAATAAAGGGGCTCAAATGTTAGAGCTGAAGCTCGAGCGATTATAGGGCTCACCCTCTTTGTGGAAAGAAAGAAAGTGTGGGTAGAAATTGACTCGAAAGTGGTGGTAGAGACCCTAATAAAAGAAGGTGAATCGTCATGGAACTGGTGGTATTGGTGGTCTCGATTCGAAGGGCTAAAAAAGAGGGCGGAGGTTAGGGTATCTTTTATCTCGAGAGAGGCCAATGGAGTTGGATGGCCGCGAAATGAGGAAGCCGGTCAAATTCTAGGAAGATTTTGGGGGATTTAGAGAGTGTGCCACCAATGATCAGGGGATCCCTAGTCTTTGATAAAATAGGGTTGGGTGTTGTTAGGGAGGGTTAAAATTTTGGTTTTAGTTTCTTATGTTGGGTAGTCCATGTCGGTGTTGGCTAGGGCTACTCAATTTGTAAGATTTGACTGATGTGAATAAATTTGGTGGTTGTTCGTAAAAAAAAATAAAAAACAGTAAGATCAACTACTGGCATTTGGTAGTGACTATGAAATTTGTGGGCCCCACATACCAGTGGTACCACCATCATAAGGATGGTACCATGCTAGTTTTTGCCCCACATGTTGTGGATGACATTCAACTCGTTCAAGTGGTGTGTCCCACCGTTATCACCAGATTCCAAGACAATCAGGCCAATCCAATCATCGGTGATCCACACCAAAGAAAATGGAAAACAGCCCAGAAAAAACCCTAAACTACTTGTGGGCCCCTCTCCATTCAGTAATACCAATTGCGGGATGGCTGTTTTGGAAAATCACACTGATGGCATCATTCTAAACTGTAGGCCATTATTACAACTTTCTATACTTCGTAAACCATAAGATCGGATGTGTAGCATTGTCTAACGACTACAAGAAAAAAGGCTTGTAGCCTCATTTCAAAACTAGTGGTTAAAAAGTTGAAAAAATGAGGCTAAAACCTTTAGCCTCAGTTGATGCAGGATGCCCTAATTATGATGCATGTTCATGAACACAAGTAAATCAGCGGAACTAAACAACAATAATAATATAAAATCTAGCAATCATCATCATGAACTAAGAAGATCACAAGGAACATGCACTGGAACGGGCCATTCATCACAACCATGAAGTATGAAGTTCAAGTATCGCTATGGTTAGATCCGGCGAGGGATGGAACCTCCCAATCTTGCATGGCCATAAGCCCAATCAATTAAAAGGAATCTCTAATCCAGAAAATCGGGAGATTGTGGATTAGGGATTTGAAATTCTGAAAATTAGGGTTTTAGGATCAAATCAGAATTTGGGGATTGGGGATTCGAAACAAATAAACTAAAAATGGTAGATTTACTTGGAAGAAGGTTAGAGGGGCATAAGAAGTAATCAGAAGAAAAGAGGATCAAGGAAGAGGAGGAAGCATCACCATGAGAGAGAGAAGAAGAAGAAGAAAGCTCCAAGAGGCTTTTCATTAATCAAATCAATAGCTCCTTTTCGTGTTTAGGGCCTAGCCCACTTAAATAAACAAAGAAAATAAGTAAAAAGTCCAAATTACCCCTAAAACTAAGAAAAAAAATGCGTAAATAAACAAAAGTGCGCTAAAGTTCGGGCGCTCGGTCGGGCGCCCGATCGGGTGCCCGAAGACGTCCAAAAACATCCAGAGAGTTTCGGGCGCTCGAGAGGCCAAGTTCGGGCGCCCGAAGGCAATAGTTGGGCGCCCGAAGATAGTGGTCGGGCGCCTGATCGGTGCCCGAAGTCCTTTTCCGTCTTGTTTTTTCCCTTCTCCCTTCACACGTGTCCTCCCTGGATAGGGTCTTCTGTGTATCTGATCACGTGTGGAGGGTCTTCAGCTCCTCAATAGTCGCCTATCCACAAGGACGGTGCTTGTTGTTGGCGCTTTCTTCGTTGGTACACTTGAAATGGTCTTGTGTCCTCATCATCAGTTTTGCTTGAATTAGCCTCCATTATTATAATCAAGGCTTCAAGTGCTGTGGTTAAAGGCTTTAGCCTCCCTTTTGGCAACTGAGACTAAAAAGCCTTTTATAACCTTAGTTCTTCAAGTGAGGCCAAAAGAAACTTTTTAACTTCTATTGCATCAAACCGAGGCTAAATCAACTTTTTAGCCTTGATTGTTTCCAACTGAGACTAAATCTAAATTTTAGTCTCGATTGCCTCCAAATGAGGCTAAATCTACTTTTAGCTTCGATTCTCAACAATTGAGGTTAAAGCTTTTAGCCACAGGAGTTGCAGCCTCAATTTGGATAACTGAGGCAAAACCGAGGTCAAAGATGAATTTAGCCTCTATTGGCATCAACCGAGGCTAAATTCAATTTTTAACCTCATTTCTCAACAACCAAGGTTAAATCTAGTTTTTCGCCTCGGTTGATGCCAACAAAGTCAAAATCCATCTGTAGCCTTGATTTCTGTCAACCGTGGCTAACAATATATTTTAGCCTCAGTTACAAACGGTGGCTAAAATTGTTTAACTTTTTCAAATATTTTTTTAAAAATAAACCTGTGCATGTTTCACCTATTTAACCTGTATAATCATACATCCAATCCATCCAATCGATACTACATCTAAACACAACCAAACTAAACTCCTGAATCTGATTCGTATGCCCATCCAAGCACACATTGTCAAAGACATTCTCCCCTAGAATTGTACTCTTTGACAGTGAAGAATGTGAAAATGTACTAGAGTTGGTTTAATGGGGTCCAGCGTGCACCACAGATAAATAATTCAAATACATCTCAAAGATAAATATCTCAAGATCTCAAACTTTAACCAAAAAATAATGTGGTTGTGCACCAAAAAATAATGATCTCAAATTTCGTGCCTTCTCTCCTTTAACCCTCTCCTCCGCAGCACCTTAAACTGCTGCCACCAGGTTGTGCACCATTGTTCTGCCTTTGCTACATTCTCTACTTCAAACATATGAAAAAGAAACCAAAGGAATAAATAAAAAAAAAGGCATTAGACACTACGAAAAACAAATCCTGAAAAAAAAAAACAGAAAAAAAGGAACATCTGGAAACTTATTTCTGAATCCACAATGCCAAAGTTTGAATTTGAACAATTTGGATCACTGAGATATGGGCCCTGCTCATAGAAATTGAAATCCAGTATTTACTGTACAAACCTTTGGCGTGAGCATTGTGCAATACCTCATATAGCGTATACTCTCTTAGTCTTTTTACAAAAGAAGACTGGTCACATAGAGCCGGTGGTATGCTGCAACACATAGAGCAAGAAACTTTTCGGCATCATCCACATCGGGGTATAACAGAGTTGACATCAACTGCACCATTGGGTGGGTGCATAACAGAGTTGACATCAACTGCACCAGTTGGTGAATTGTGTGGCTGAACAGGTTGGGTGCATTGAATGACTAACAAAATAAAATTTTCACAGAGCAAACATTTAAAAGCAACTCTAGTGTGACAGAGAAAAGAAGTTGACTGGTCCACCTCTGAGAAATCAAGGCCAACTGCATTCACACGGTTTCTCAATAGCTTCACAACCTTGGCATATTGGATATTTTCTGTTACAATCTTTGCAAGCTCTGGGAAATGCCAGCCGTACCATTCACGGACCCTCATCGCATATGTATTGAACTCTTTGTCAAGATCATCCAACAAGCTAATTTCTAACTAACCAAGGCAAAATGGCAAACTTTTAGCCTCAGTTTCTGACCAACTGAGGTAAAATGGAAGACTTTTAGCATCGGTTTTCACCAACTGAGGCAAAATGGTGGGGACTTTTAGCCTCATTTTCTTACAATTGAGACAAAATGGAGGAATTTTAGCCTCAATTTTCACCGAGGCAAAATGGTGGGACTGTTAGTCTCATTTTTGTATATTCGAGGCAAAATGAAAGACTTTTAACCTCAGTTTCTAACCAACTGAGGCAAAATGGTAGACTTTTAGCCTCAGTTTCTCACCAACTGAGGCAAAATGGTTGACTTTTCGCCTCAGGTTTTACAAATTGAGGCAAAATATAGACTTTTAGCCTCAGTTTCTTACTAACTGAAGGCGAAAAAAGATATTTAGCCTCTATTTTTTGAAGTGAGGCTAAAAAGTGTGGCTAAAGGCTTATTTTCTTGTAGTGAACCAAAGTGCTTCTTTAGAATCATAAACAATTCACAGCAAGGCCTGTTGAATAGATGTTTCAAGATGATGCTTGGACCCACTTTGTTTCTCCACTCAATCTTGGCCATCCATTTTTCATCCTATGACATCTGATCGGTGTGACTATTGTATGATTTTTACCCTCCAATGCTATTATTGCACGAACTGTCTGGATCAATAATTGGTTGCGCTACATGTCACTTAAAAGCTTAGTGATGTGACTTTGGCAATCCTGTTTGTGTGTTTATTTTTGTGGTCATTCTTTGTAAGCTTCGTGGAACTCTTCTCCTGCTAATCAACTAGTAATATAATTTGAACAAGAATCATCTATCATTCATTTGCAGTTATTTGCTTGAGCTTTTGGGCGGAGGTACACTACAACTCAATTTATCCTCAAGGAGGTAAGCAAAAACTATGATAAACTCTCTAGTCAGTTGTAGTATTTGATTAAAGTGGCAGTCGTCAATGCATATCCTCCCTGCTTTACAAGGATTAGTTAAAGAATACCAATCTGGTGTATAACATTGTGGTGTACATGCCCAACCTGCTTGGGCGGGTGGGTTCCTCTCATTAGATAATGGTGAATAGTGGATATTGTCGGATGTTTTGGTATTCATATATTGGTATAAACTTGTTTGATGTGTGTGTTGTGTGATTGAATCCAGACATGCTCATGATGCTGGAAACTAAGAGGAAGAAAAGGTGGTGGCTCTTTGGACATAAGCATTAAGGATTACATATGTTTGGGACTGTTTTCCAAGTCTCGGAAGCTGCTTTTGTTTTGTTTTGTTTTGTTTTGTTTTTTTTTTTGTACACGGTTGACTATGTGTCTTGTTTCTCTCAGGGTTAATTTTATGAAACCAATGCCATCCACTTTTTGTATGGTGATGTGAATCATAAAAATGAAGGTGGCGAATTCCTGCTGAGTGTACATGCCTCCATTCTTGCCTCCATTCTTGCAACTTCAACAATACGTGTACATATGTGATGCATGCATGTGCGCGCATGCTTGTGTATTTACTGATTGTACTTTACTATTGTAAACACATGATAAAAAAGAAGCGATGCAAGGCTCTGAACATGTATTATATATATTTTGGTTAAAGCTGCATTTGCATTTCTGTGTCGTTAAGCATGGAGACGATCTGGGTCCTGTCTATACTAATGATATAGACCGAGAGGTCCACCAAATGATAGGGTTGTCAAGGGTCAGGTTAGCAGAGTAGCTGCACCTGTACCTGTCTGTATAAGTGAGTTGGGGTACCCTATATGAATGAGGCATCTGATCCGACTGGATTCAAGAATGCGATCAGGATTTGTATTGATCGTAGAGAAATACTTTTTTTGAGTAGGGTGTTTTGAAATAATAAAATATCGGGGCATACTCGTAACTTGGACCTATAATGGGACCGTAATCATTCATGGATCCTATAATCTGACTATAATTGTTGTCGAAACCTATAATTGAATCGTAATCACTATCAAGAGTGGTCTTGACATTTGGAACAGATCATTTCACGGCAGACCCATCAGGAGAATGGAATAGATATTTCACAGGTAGGCCATGTTAACACGTATGGGGAAATAGCATACTCTCCCGAGTAGCATACCTGAAATACCATTGTTATCAAATTATATAATTACTATAGTCACATAATTAATCTAATTTCAGTCACATCTCAGTAGTGCACGACTGGACATGGCTTGCCCCTTTTTTTCTTTTCTTTTTCTAACTAAAAGAAGGGAACAAGCAACACTGATGTGGGTGGGTTCGCGTATATATAGCACTCGTAAAATAAGCGTATTTCTTAACCCTCAGTCATGGATATGCAATCAGATGGTTACAATTGTTAGAGCTGTACACGAACTGAGTTAGCTCGATTAACTCGCTTGACTCGGCTCGGAAAAGCTCAACTCGACACGGCTTGGAAAAGCTCGATTTGACTCGGTTCGAAATTGGGTTCAGGCTGAGTCAAGCTGGTTTTTAGAGTTCGAAATTTTTTTTGAGCTGAATTTGAGCTTATCTGAGCTCGACTTGAACCCAGACTCGACTGGAAGACTGTTCATAAAGTATTCGACGAAATCCCCTGGTGATTCCTTCACCGTTGCCGTTCTTATCGATGCCCATGGCAAATGTTCGACCCAGAAGGCATTCGTAAAGTGTTCGTTGAAATGCCCCAGCGAACCATTAATGTCATTTCTAGGATTGCTCTCATCTAAAGCTTGAGGACCGCTTGCAAAGTGTTCGACAAAATGCCCCGAAGAGTTGTTGATAACATTTCTTAGACCGCTCTCATCTTGAGTTTGAGGATTACTCACAAAGTGTTCGATGAAATGCCCCAGCGAGCCATCAAAAGCTCAAGTTCAAACTCGGCTCAAGCTGGCCCGAGCTGTTGACTAAATTGAGTTGAGCTGGCTAGTCAGGTTGACCAAATTGAGTTGAGCTGGCTAGTCAGGTTCAAGGACCGAACCGAGCTAAGTTTAAGTTGGGGTTGGCTGTACCACCATTCTGGAAACAGTTAACTCATCCCACTCAGATGTGGCTCTCATGTATGGCTATTCAATCCATTAGAGTTGTGCGGCTAATTACGAGTGAATTTGAATGGAATATTTAAAATCACAAATGATGAAACAATTCAAACCATCTATTAATGGTTATAAAATAATGGTTAAAGGCATACCCTCATTCCAAGGGGAAAAAATGATGGTTATTCATTGTGTATGATGGTTCATTCAACAATTTCGATGGTCCGGGCTACTATGCCATGTGTATGTCTGAAGGATCATAGGCATTTTTGAAACAGTAGTGAACCCCCACGGGGATCTAATTACAAACGTGTTGTTCACGTGGAACGTCCAAAAGTGAGACCATCCACTGATTACGTGGTCAAAAGCATACATCAAATCAGATCAGCTATCCATTGATTTCAGCAGATCAGCTCTCCTGATGAGTGGACCCACCTCTCCGTAGATAAGATGTCCCTTAATCATTGATATTTTTCAGGAAAAAAAAAAGCGTTGTATGTCAGAGATGTGTGAGCCTTGTAGTCGCGAAAAGAAGACTGAGAAATCGTATATATGGAGTACTACATCTCACTCAAATCAAACGGCACAAATCATCGGCCTTCTTAGATAGATCATGAATCAAAACTTGCACAGATGTAATTTTATAAGCAGACAATTAGTCAACGTTTAATGATAAGAAGGTATAAATGGGTCCTAATTTGGAAGATCCATGCATCAAAAATCTCAAAGAACATCTGTCCAGATCGTCTAAGCAATGGTTCCATTGTCTACGGATCAAGATTGAAAGAACGCAGACAAGGTCAAATGTGAAAGCATGTTTTGATCGTATTTGCTCTTTTGATGATGACCAACGACATTGTGATCAACCCTTTTCCCATCTTTGGGCCCAGCTGATCCATATCCGTAGTGGCAGGCGCTCTGCAGACCACTGTGATATATGTGTTTTATCAATGCTGTCCATCCATTTTGCCATCTCATTTTAGGGCGTGAGCCCAAAGACAGCGCAGAACCAAAGCTCGAGTGGACCACACCACTGGAAACGGTGGAATTGGTATGCCCGGTCATGGGATCCGTACACTGGATGTTCTATTCACTCTTACATCCATATGCAGGAGGAAACGAAAACATGGGTTGAAATAAAAGCGCCCTCAAACATAAACATCATTATTATACTGTCTTACAATTAGAGTTTTAAGGGAGAATAGATGCATGAGTACATATGTCTAAACATTAACAACAAACATCCAAACCTTGCGTAGGTTGTCTAAAGCAAAATAGTAGCATGAATAGATACACGCATCGACCGTATAGAAGTATAGACCTCTCCAATAGCGGTTGATGTAGAGAAGAGCCATGAAAACCAAGAAAGACATGGTGCATGACACCGAAAAGCATGCATAGAAGATTATATCATAATCGTCTTCCTCGTCGCCTGATGTTGTTTGCATTGAAGGTGGTAGCGAAGAAGTGGAGGAGCAATTCTTCAGTGGTAGGTCCACAGAGTAGGGGATTGCCTTCGTAGCTGGTATTTTCAAAGGTGCCTAAACTGCTCCTTCATGTCGGGTATCCTACCGGATAAGTTATTGTGAGAGACATTGAATTTAGATAAGAAGTTGAGCTCAACTAGTTGAGGAGGAATTGGTCCACTCAATCTATTGTAAGAAAGGTCCAAGCTCTCAATCTGTTTTAGATTTGAGAAGCTTTTTGGAATCGGTCCAGTCAATTGATTGTGGGACAAGTTCAATGCATGAAGGGTGACTAGATTTCCAATTTCAAGTGGGATTTCACCTGTTAACTGGTTCCACGACAGATCTACACCGGACATGAAGGTCAAGAACGACACCCTTGTAAGTTTCAGACCTGCTCTTTGTTATAAACTCCACTACTTCATCCCTCAGCTCGTCTCAGATACCCATTTAGATAAGGCAGTGAGACAACATCAATACGAATTCCAGGCAGATCCATGCTTGTAGACGCCCACACTATCCGTCCAAAGACACTGAAAAGAAAAGTCAATTCCTCTTGCTTTCCCGAATGTCATATTACCGAAGCACCGCGGTATTGGCCCAGAGAGGTTATTGCTTGAAAGATCTAATATGCTGATGTTCTTCAGTTGACACAAGTGCATTGGAATGGGACCTTGCAAATTATTTCCTCTAAGGAGAAGAACCCTTAAACTAGGAAGTGTACCAATCCATTCCGGAATATCACCAGATATGTTGTTGTGCCTGACGTCCAATGTAACGAGGGAGGAGATTTTAGATAAAGCATTTCGGAATCAGTCCCTGTAAGCTTATTTCCTTGCAAATGTAAATACCTCAAAACAGATTGGTTGCAGAAGCATGAAGGTATGGGACCAAAAATTCTATTTTGGGAAAGGTCCAAAAGGGAGAGCGTAGAGAGGTTGCAATACTCGACTGGGATAGGACCTTCCAAATAATTTTCTGACATGGAAAGCAGCATCAAGTAAGAAATGTTCCCAATCTGCGTAGGAAGACAACCTGATATCTTGTTTTTACCGACATCCAAAACCTTTAGAGATGGGCTTTTGAATATACTAGCTGAGATCTTCCCGGTGAATCTATTGCCATCCAAATACAGATACTCTAGCCTTGTCAAGTTTGAATGGGTCGGAAACACTGGGCCTTGTAATCTATTGTTTGATAGCTTCAAAAGTAGCAATGAGATGCAACCCATGGCCAATTGCTCCGGTATTTCTCCTGAAAAATAGTTTCTCGACAAATCTAATGAAGACAGTTTTGTCATGTTGCCCATCGACGGAGGAATGGTACCATGAAGAGCATTCGTAGACATGTTGAAGTGTTCTAAATTTGGGAGAAGGAAGCCGATATTTTCTGGAAGTTGTCCACGGATGTGGTTGTTGGAGACGTCCAACGAAGATACATTCAGGTTGTTAGGATGAGGTGGCAGATGGAGTGGGCCGAATAAGGAATTGCTACTCAGGTCTAGCATTTGTAGTCTTTCATGATTCTCTTAACAACCTAGATGGAAACATTCCTGTCAAGTTGTTGTGGGAAAGGTCCAATGCTATCAAGTCATATTGGGTGGAAAGGAAGCTGGGAATGTACCGGTACTGAGCTTTTGATGTTGCAGTTTGATAAGAAGAGGACTTTCAACTGGAATTTAGGAACCCAAGGTATGGATTCAGTTTCAACCTCTAACTGATTGGGATAAGTTATAACTTGGTCATCATAAGGGTTCAGTACTGAAAGTTCCAGAACCTCAAGTTTGGAAAGGTTAGCAAATGAGCTAAATGAGAGAGACCCTTCAAAGCGGTTGTTAGAGAGAGAAAGGACCCGGAGCATTGTGAGGCTAGAGATGAGAGATGAAGAGATTTTCCCACTGAATCTATTCACTGAGAGATCAAGTAGTCGGAGGGATGACAAGTTGCTGAGACATGGAGGAAGGCTCCCTTCCAATTCATTGTATTGAAGATCCAGTTCTTGGAGATTCTCAAGATTGCACAAAGCTGCAAAAAATGAGCAATGTAATTAACGTATCAATACAAAATTCAGGTGGTGTGCTCCCACCTTTCAATAAAATAAAAAATAACTTTTTTAAAAAAAATAAAAAAAATCTCTGACGACAGAGAAACGATTCAGGTGGTGTGCTCCCACCTTTTAAGTACCATGAATTATTGATGGGCTGGAATCAAGTGAGGAGTTTGGTTTTTTCATGGTTGCCATGTATTTTGGATCCTACCGAAGTCTGGGATTGGTCGATTGGACAGTAGCTCTGATCAAATTTTATTAATTTATTTTTAATGAGGCCGGATCCATTACAAGTACGTGTAGGATAGGCTTATCTTATAAATTGTTATATGTGTTACATCATGTCACATCCAATCGGTTCATCAGGTGCATCCCTTAGAGCTTTTTCCTGGTGGACAGAAATAAATCGAATCCAGATCTCAGGTGGGCCGCCCCCACAGCAGAAATCTTCCACACCCTTCTTTAGTTTTAGCTGGGCGTTTTCGTCATTTAAAAAAAGAATAAGAATACTCTCGACTGGGTACTTCTGGTCTAACTCCTACACGCGATGAGGACGCGGATTTCAGAGGACGCCAATTAGAGACTGACATCCCGAATCCAGCGACGTCACCAAGCTCTGTGGGTCCCACTATGATGTATTTGTTACATCCACGTTGTCCATTCATTTGGAGATATCATTTTAGGGCATGAGGCAAACAATAAGGCAGATCCTAAGCTCAACTAGACCCCACCAGAAAAAGACAAGTGGGGATTGAACGCTACCATTAAAAATTTCTTAGGGAATACAAAAGTTTTCAATCAAGCTGATATTTGTGTTTTCCCTCCGTCCATGTCTTTTTTAACTTAAGAACAGGTCAGATATCAAATAAACATCATGATGGGCCCCAGGAAGGTTTCAACGTTGGGTGTTTTACTGTCCCCACTGGTTTCTGCTGTGGTGTCCACTTGAACTTTGGATCTGGCTCATTCTTTGTCTAGCGTCCGATTTAAGAACTTTCGCAAGAAGTTCCTTCCACTGGAAGTTTGGTGGGGCCACTGTGATGTTGGTGAAAAATCCACTCCGCCCATCCGTTTTTCCAGATCATTATAGGAGATGGGACCAAAAATGAGGCAGATTCAGAACTCAGGTGTGCCGCACTAAAGGAAACAGTGAGATTGAAAATCTACCATTGAAACATTCGTATGGCCACGAATATTTAGACCAGGCTAATATACTTGTGTTTTCAGTTCATCTCAGTAAGAATAACCTTATGAACGGTATGATGTCATATAAACATCACGGTGGACACAAGGATGATTCAACGGTGGGTATTTAGCTACCCAGTTTTTCTTGTTGTACGGCCCACTTGAGCTTTGAATCTGGCTAATTTTTGGTTCCATGTCCTAAATTAATATGGAAAAACGTGCGGACGTAGTGGATTTTTCACGAACATCATGGTGGGCCCACATAACTTCCGGTGAACTAATTTCATGTTAAAGGCTTTTACACAAAACCCGGTGATAAAAAGGAGAGCGGATTAGGTGAGACCGGGCTCACCCAAGACGGTGCGGCCATACCATGGGGTTACCGTGGGGCCCACCTTGACTTATTTATTATGTATCCATACCGTCCATCCGATTTTCCATATTATTTGAGGGCATTATACATAAAATGAAACATATCCAACTATTAGGTGGGCCATAACATAATAAACAGTGGTGATTGACCATTAATGAGGCCGCAAAAGTTTTGGATCAAGATGATATTCGTTTATTCCCTTCATCCATGCTTATGTGACCTTATCAACAGATTGGATGGTAAATAAACACTACAGGAACATTAAGATGCGCTCTAAGAAGTTTTTAATTGTAGGACGGTCAATCACCACTGTTTCTTATGGTATGGTCCACCTGATAATTGGAATTGCTTTATTTTTTTTATAATGCCCTAAATTGATATGGAAAAACGGATGGATAGCGTAGATACATAAAACATACGTCAAAGTGGGCCTTACGGCAACTCCTCGGTAGGGGCCGCACCGTCTTGGTTGAGGGTGGGGTCTCACCTAATCTACTCTCGAAAAAAAGTGATGGGGCTTGACTGGGGAAGCGGATTGTTGGTGTGCCACACCCCACTAACCCAGTGGTGTTTAGGGCTCTCAATGGGTCGGATCTGGATTGGAGCCGGATCCCCTCAAAGTCCGTATATCTGTAGACGAATTTGGATCGAATTCGAATCCAACTCGAATCCAAAAGGTGATATCCATATTCCGATCCATTTATAAATTGTTAGATCCATTTCCGATCCAAAATCCATAGAACCATCAGATTCGAGTCGGATCTAGGTCCGCATCCACCCCCATTACCAATCTAAAGGTATATATAATATAAAATATATAATATAATATATTTAATTTAGTAGAAAAATGATGCAAATCCCACTATTTACTGTGGTATGGTCGACCTAAGAGTGGCATGTCTCAATTTTGAGACATGACCTAAAATAATCTGTAAAACGGATGGCTAGCATGAATATAACATATATAGCAAGGTGACAATGAGTCGAATCTTAATCGGATTCGAATTGAACTTAGATATATTTCTGTGAATCCAAATTCGGTTCATTTAACTAATTGGACCTATTTTAAGATCCAAATCTAGTCCATTTGACTAATCGGACCTATTTTAAGATCCAAATCCGCATTATACTGATTCAGAGCAAATCAAGCTTTGTACCAACACACCCCAATGCACACCGAACCCTTAGATTAATATCGATTGACTCTAACTTGCAGTGCACCTCCTTTGAAAGCACGTCGAACTTCCACAGCGAACTAAGAATGACTGTGTATCCACTTGAAAAGACATTACATTAGGGTACAAAGACTCTGAACACACTCAAACCTCACACTAACACACACCGACTCACATCGAACTCTCCAATTAACACCGATCGACTCCAACTTGTATTGCAACCATTTTGAACGCACGCTGAAATCCTTCATCGAACAAAAAGTGGGTGCAAATAAACTTGAGAAGATGTAACATTGGGTATAGAGACAAACTCGATCTCCACGCCAACACACCTTGACACACACGAACCCTTCAATTAACATCGATCGATTTTGATTTGTACTATAGTCCCTTCGAATGGATGTTAAAATCCTTCACCGAACTAAGAATATCTGCATATTCACTTGAAAAGACGTCACATTTTGGAATAAAGACTCCGGACACGTTCAAGCCCCACACTAACACACATCAACTCACATCCAACCCTCTAACTAACACCAATCAATTCCAACTTGCACCACAGCCCCTTTAAATGCACGTTGAACTCCTTCACCGACCTAAGAGTATGTGTGCATCCACTTTAAAAGACATCGGGTTGGAGTACGGAGACTTCGAACGTGCTTGAGCCCCACACCAACACACACCGATGCACAATGAACCCTCCGATTAACACTAATCAACTCCAACTTACACTACATCCCATTTGAATGCAAGTCGAACTCTTTCACCATACTAAGAATGGGTCTGCATACACTTGGAAAGACATCAAGTTAAGGTAGGGAGACTTCAAACATGCTTGAGCCCTACACCGATACACACTGACACACATCAAATCCTCCGATTAACACCGATCAACTTTGAATTGCACTACAACCCCTTTGAGCACACATCAAACTCATTCACCTAATTAAGAATTGGTGTATATCCACCTGAGAAGACATTAGGTTGGGATACGGAGATTCTATCACGCTTGAGCCCACACCGGCACACACCGACGTACATCGAACCCTTTGAACCTTCCGATTAACATTAATGACTCAGACTTACATTGTAGCCCCTTCGAACACACGTTGAAATCATTCACCGAAATAAAAATGTGTGTGTATCCACTTGACAAGACGTCCCGTCAAGGTAAGGAGACTCCGAACAAACTCGAGTCCCACACTGACACACCTTGACACACACTGAACCCTTCGATTAGCATTGATCGACTCCAACTTGCACTTAACCCCTCCGAACTTATGTCGAAATCCTTCAATCAACCAAGAATGGTGTGCATCCTCTTGAGAAGAAATTCTGTTGGGGATCGGAGACTCCAGACAAACTCAAGCCCACACTAACACATCTTGATGCACATCGAACCCTCCAATTAACACTGCTCGACTCCGATTTGCACTGCAGCCCCTTTGAATGTATGTCGAAATCCTACACCAAACTAAGAATGGGTGATATCCACTTGAAAAGACATTCTGTCAGGGTACGGAGACTCCGGACAAACTCGAGCCCACACCAACACATCCCGACACACTCCAAACCCTTCGATTCATACCAATCAACTCTGACTTGCACCGTAGCCCTTCGAACCCACCTCGAAATCCTTCACCGACCTACAAATGGATGCGTATTGACTTGAAAAATGTGATTTTAAATTATCAAGACTCTAGACCCACTCAAACTCTATATTGATCCACACTAAACAACCCTAATCCACATTGACATGTACTATATTTCCTTTCAACTCCTTCCACGGCCCACAACAAATCCATGTGGTTTATCCATGCCATCCATTCAGTTTTTTAATTTATTTTTAGGTGTAGACAAAAATTGAAGCATATTTAGATCTCAACTGAAACACACAAGAGGAAACAATCGGAATAATGATTTCGACAGTAAACATTCAAGGACACTTTTTACGGCTCACCTAACACTCAGATTCGCCTCTTTTTTTGTCCAGTGATAGAAAAAAAAATGAATTTTTTTTTTAAATAGTGTTGATCAAATAAGTTAATGTAGGTGTGCCCCATTTTAACCCTCTAAAGGCCCCGCCTAACTTTAGGGGTAAAGCTGTAATAAACGAACATAGGAGGGGCATATAGTCATTACTTATGTAGATGTATACTTTGAAAGAGCACTACGGTGTGAGTATGATTTTTATTTTTTTGTCTTTTTGTGGCTCCATTGTGTAAAGACAAAATTGTCTCCTGTGTATGTTTAGCTTAACCTAACGCATGTGTAATGGATCCGGCCTCATTTTTAATATAATAACAAAGCAATATAGATCCATCAGTGAGCTTGAGTCACTGTAAACACTTTGCACCCGATTTTATTTCAATCATCCGTGTTTACAAAAAAACATGGGCTGATAGTGCATACATGGCTCACTGTACATGCCGTGGGTATAGTATACGAGTTAATGATCCAGTCCATTCATCTCTACTTACCATCACTGTGGACCCCATAGAGGTTTCAACGGTAGGAATTTCCCTACCCACCTTAGAGATGTTGATTGATTGATAGTTTTCAGACATGTGCAAGGTCTGAGATTAGCTTGTGACCAAGGGAAGTCCACCAAAAAAATCTGGTGGTGGGCCTTAGAGATGTCTCTGATCAGGCATATGATGTTAGCTGTTTTGTTTGCTTTCTGGGTGGGTCCCACTATTTTGGACCACCTTGATCTCTTCTCCTCAACAGGAATGGCCAGTTTTCTTCCCAGATGTTCTCATAGAATGGTATCTGATTTCCTCAAATACCGAAAGAAGAAACAGAACTAGAACTGACCGGAGACATTATCAGAAGCATGGCAGGAACGTGGACCCCACCCGGAAATGAGCCCATGATACGGAATCGCTCCCTTTTAAGACAATCTCAGCAGCCCAAATGTTCCCGTGGCTCCTGTGCTAGACTTGTCGCAGCCGTTGATTGTCGATCTTTTTCAAGTTTTAAATGGACGGTCGATCGTCCATTTGGGTTCCATTGAGCGGATGGTGAGGATTCTCCTATTAACATGAATCATAGTTTGTGTCCCATCTACAACGAGAGGCTCGTGACGGTCTGATTTAGTATAGAGAATGCCATGTGCATGCATGTATGTGATCCACCATACTCTGTTCGAGTATTAATTCCAGTGGCGGATGCCATGCCATGATCGGGCAGTGAATGATGGATCCTTCACTTGCATACATCCACAAATACGCCTGGATCACATGCAAAGGAAACTAACCATCCAGATTGTGGGCCCCACTCTTCAAGGAGCAAACTCAGGTGGGCCACACCTCAGGAACGAATGAAGATAGAAATGCCCACGGTTGAAGCATATTCGGGGAGCCATAGAAGCTCTGGATCAGGCTGATATTTTGGGTTTTTCATGCATCCTGATGGAGTCACCTTATGGACAGGATGATAGGGTATAAAGAGCAGTGGGGCCAAGAAGGCTTCAATGGTCAGCATTTCTATCCCCATCTGTTTCACAAGGTCATATTAGGATGCGACCCAAACAACGTGGCAGATCCAAAATTCAAGTGAGCCACACCACTGAAAGTAATAGTGTGGATCCAAAAATAATAATAAAAGATCGATGTTAGTCCCTGATCAACATCTGTTATCTATTTTTAGCATTAATAGTGTGGATCACCATGACCATCGGCTGTGCAAGTACAAACTGGAGACTAAGGTGTTTCACAAACTCTTAGGGAGCACATACCTCTTGAGGAGATTTGCCCACTGAGTCTATTATAGGAGAGATCAAGTAGTTGGAGGGATGACAAGTTGCTGAGACATGGAGGAAGGCTCCCTTCCAATTCATTGAATTGAAGATCCAGTTCTTGGAGATTCTCAAGAATGCAAAAAGCTGAAAAAAATGAACAATGTAATTAACGTATCAATACAAAATTCAGGTGGTGTGCTCCGACCTTTCAATAAAAATAAAAAAATTCAAAAAAAAAAAAAAAAAAATCTCTGACTAGAGAGAAACGATTCAGGTGGTGTGCTCCCACCTTTTAAGTACCATGTATTATTGATGGGCTAGAATCATGTAAGGAGTATGGTTTTTTCATGGTTGCCATGTATTTTGGATCCTACCAAGTCTGGGATTGATCGATTGGGCAGTAGCTCTGATCAAATTTTATTTATTTTTAATGTAATAACAAAGCAATATAGATCCATCTGTGAACTTGAGGCACTGTCGCTTTGCACCCGATTTTATTTCAATCATCCGAATGTACAAACACATGGGCTGATAGTGCATACATGGCTCACTGTACATGCCGTGGGTATAGTATACGACTTATTGATCCAGTCCATTCATCTCTACTTACCATCTGATCATGCATGTAGATCCCACAGTGCACATGGCTCCATACGAATTTAAATGCACCATGTACATTGACCATTTAACCATGTATGTGTGGTCCATTTATGCTGTGCAAGTGGAGAGCGACTTGGCAGCTACGACCCAAACCAGCGTGGTGGGTGAGACCCTGACTGTAGGAGCCCACATCAATGTACGAATTATATATCCACACTGTTGATCCATTTTTTCAGATTATTTTTTGACATGGTCCCAAAACTGAATTAGATACAAATTTCAGGTGGACTACAACACAGGAAATAGTTGTTATTGACCATTAAAAACCTTTTGTGGGCCACCAAGTTTTGGATCAAGCCGATATTTAGTTTTTCCTTTCATGGGGGTCTGTGTGACCTTATCAACAGGTTGGATGCTGAATGAACATTACGGTGGGTGCTAGGAAGTTTTTAATGGTGGGCGTAAATGACCACTGTTTCCTATGTAATTCACCTGAAATTTGCATCTACTTTATTCTTTACCTTGTCTTAAAATAAGCTGAAAAAATAGCTGGGCGGCGTGGTATACAATGAATACATCAAGGTGGACCCTACGGTCAGGGTCTCACCGATGTCACTGGTTCTGAGGTAGCAGCCAAGTCACGTTTGTGCAAGTGAAGATCCAAACCATTAACCCTAACCATCCATCTTATTATGCAATTCAGGCCAAGGTGGAATCATCTAGTCCATTGATCTTTATCATTTAATTGTGTGAGTCCATAATGATGCTCGGTATACCATTTGATCAATGGTGACCATTTCTATCCCTACTATTTCTTGTGGTGTGGGCCACTTGAGTTTTGGATTTGCCTAATTTTGCCCTCATGTCCTAAGATTAGCTGGCAAAACAGAATGGCGGAGTAGATGATATTGAGATGTCGCAGTGGGCCCACAGTTTTGGGTCACACGGGCAGTATCATAGGAAGTAGGAAATAGGAGATTCACATCGCTTCTAATTGGGAGGGCTATCAGCAATCCTGTTTCTAATTGGGGGGGCTTTCTAAGCTTTATATGGAACCTCTACTCATCTATCAGGTTATCCTTGATGTTAGGATCTCAGATTCTCAGGGCAAAAAATCTGCCAGATGCACAACTGCGGTGGGGCCATACCACCTACAACAACGGGGAGGGAAGACAACCAGAAGTTTGTGTGTGGGCCATACCACCTAAGACAACGGTTATATAATTTTAATTTAACACATTAATAGGTGTAACTCACTAAGACGAAGAGAACACACAAAATTCTCTGAAACTCAAGCGGGCAACACCCTGTGAAATTAGGTTCAAGGAGAAACTTTAACCATTGGGAAATCTTTGTTATGTACGGTGAAAATAAAGGGCTTCACCTAATGGATGGAGAGGATTTTAAAACATGGTGGGTCACACAGCTTGTTGTTTCTTGCTTATGAGCCTAATGGATGGAGTGAAACAGGGGTTATTAACGATTCCAATTGGACACTTGTTTATGAGCCTCTATAACATAAAGGAAGATCGAATCCCTTGTAACCCCAAGTGAGGCCCCTCCATGATGTTTTTGTTATATCTACTCCGTCCATCCATTTATATAGCTCATTTTAGGACATGAGCCCAAGTACGAGGAAGATCCAAACTCAGGTGGGCCACACCTCAGGAAAGAATGAAGATAGAAATGCCCACGGTTGAAGCATTTTCGGGGTGCCATAGAAGATCCGGATCAGGCTGATATTTTGGGTTTTCCTGCATCCTGATGGAGTCACATTATGAACAGGTTGATGGGATATAAAGGGCACAGTGGAGCCAAGAAGGTTTCTATCCCCACTGTTTTGTGAAGTGTGGCCTACTCGAGTTTGGGATCTCCATTGTGTTTGGGCTCAGATCCTAACACAAATGTCACGATGGGCGCCACAGAACTTGGATTGCAAGATTCCTGTAGCCTGGGTTACAAGGTGAGATCCATCCATGTATACATGGCTGTGCAGCCGAAAGCTCTGTGGGGCCCACCATGATGTCCATCTGACATCCGCTCCTTCCATCATTTTTGGGTGATCCAAAATTCGAGTGAGCCACACCATAGGAAACAATAGGAATGGAAACACCAACCATTGAAAATTTCCTGAGGCCCACGGTGATCCTTCTATACCATCCACGATGGACCCCAATGAAGTTTTGATGGTGGATGTTCAATCCCCAACAATTCTTGTGGCATGGCCTACTGAGTTTTGGATGTTACACAGATATGTGGTGGGCCCCACAGAGTTTTAACTTACACGAGGGACGGGGATTAGCTATTGACAGGTTGAGTAGCTACCTCCCTACTGAAGTGACGTCACCAACTTATGTGGGCCCCACCATGATGTATGTTTTCTGTCCACACCGTCTATCCATTTGGAGAGATCATTTTAGGACATGAGCCAAAGAATGAAGCAGATCCAAAGCTCAAGTGGACCTCACCAAAGAAAACAGCGGGGATTGATCTCTTACCATTAAAAATTTCTTGGGGCCACAGGAGTTTTCGATCAAGCTGATATTTAAAATTTCCCTTCTTCCATGTCCGTGTGAACTTATGAACATGTTGGATCTCAAATAAAAATCATGATGGCCCTAGGAAGGTTTCAACGCTCAACCTCGCTGTCCCCACTATTTTCTTTTGTGGGGTCTACTTGAGATTTGTATTTGTCTCATTCTTTAGCTCATGCCCTAAAACGATCTCTCCAAATGGATCGACGGTGTTGATACAACACATACATCATGTTGCAGCCCACAGAAGCCGGTGACGTCACTTCAGTAGCGAGGGAGCTACTCAACACCTGCCCGTAGCTAATCGGCGACCTTACACGAGCACCATGTAAGAAGGATGCACGCAACTAGTGTCCTGCTTTAACATCTCCTCACCATCAAAGATAAGAAGAACAAAATCATCATTATGAAGGTAGAATATTATCAAAATCTTAGCAATATTAAAGTGCTCTTACCTTTGAGATTTAGAGACCCATTGAGCAGATTAAATCCCAAATACAGAGCCTCCAGCTTCGTCAAATTTGCCAATTCTGCCCAAATTTGAATAATAATAAAATAATAAAAGCATTAAAGGAGGAGTTTGTAAATGTGATTGATGCTATCAATTTTGGTTTAATTTCTGTACAATTAATCAACAATTACTTTCAGAGGACAAGGAACCCTCCAATGCATTCGAGCTTAGATCAAGACTCTTGAGGGATGAGAGTGCACCCAAATACAGTATAATGCTTCTATTGAAGCCATTCCAGCCTAGTTCCAGATGCTCTAAGTTGCCCAATCGGGACAAAATTTCAAAACTTGTTTCTGGTACTCCAAACGAATTATTGTTTAGAGACAAACTCTTAAGGGATGAGATGCTCTTAAGTTGCCCAATCGGGACAAAAACCCAAATGTGGTAGGATGCTTTTGTTGAAGGAGTTAGAGCTGAGGTCAAGGTGCTCCATCTTGCCCAATCTTTTGAAACCTGTATATGGGTGATGTCCTGGGTTTAGGGCCTGCTTAGAAGAGGGTAAATCCCAACCATTCGTATTCTTTCATTAAAAATAAAATAAAATTATTTCCCCAAACAAAACATGCCCAAGGGGAAACACTTAATGAGGGGCCTTTATTACCAACATGCTCCCTTAGTTAGATCTTGTGTCCCAAATGAAACAGGTTGCTTCTGTACTGAATTGAGTTGTAAGAGTTAAAAACAAGTTTTTCCTGCATTTATATATATTGGAGAAGGCCTCAAATCCCAATCTTTGATTTCTTTTTTCTTTTTCTTTTTTTCTTTTCTTTTTCATTCTTCTTCTTCTTCTTCTTCTTTTTTTTTTTTTGGGATCATCGTGGTTATCATCATCGATGCCTTACACCAGTTAAATGTGTCGATATTTGGATGCACTATCAAAATCGAATTTCAAATTCGGTAGTGAGCCCTCTGTGCATTCCACCATGATGTATGCACCTTATCCACGCGGTTCATTCTTGTTGTGAGCTCATTATAAGGAAAGAAACAAGAAATGAGGCAGATCCAAAGCTCAAGTGGACCACACCACAGGAAGCAATGGAGTTAGCGACCCCCACCATTGCAGCGATGTTTATTTTCCATCCAACCTGTTCATAAAGTTGCATAAACCTGGACTAAGGCAGAACATAAAAATCAGCTTTACCTAAGGCTTCTGTAGCCCACGAGAAGTTTTCAATGATAAGAATTCAATCTCTATTGTTTCCTATTGTGTGGTCCACTTGAGGTTTGGATCTGACTCATTTTTTGGGATGATGCCTTAAAATGAGCTCGAAAATGGATGGACTGCATGGATAAAACACATACATCATGGTGGGGTCCACAGAGGTTTTACAGTACCGACTAGTACCAAGCGAATATGAGTCCTCTCCTCTTTCCCCTCTCTTCCATCACTTACGGTTAAACCCAAAGGTGGCTTCTTTTGACCGATCTAGGACAACAAAAGCCCTTAAAAAAAAAAAGAAAAAAAAAAAGGAACAAAAGCCACTGAAACCTTTTTTTTTTTTTTTTTGCCTCAGTTGAGCTTATAATATGGCAGAAGAGGTAATATTATTATCTACTGATGGCAAGAATCAAGAAGTATCTCAAAATGTGAAATTTCTAATTCCATTTTGATGTGCATGTGAAAGACTCTCAACTCACTGGGGTGTGTATATATGGGAAATGGTACTATATATATGAGGTCGACTTCCCATGAGGTCGAGCTGTGGGCCCCAGTGTAATGTGCGTTGAACATCAACACCGTGTATTTGATGGGTCCCCTTTAGGTTAGGGGATATCCCAAAAATCAGCTGTATACGGAGCTCAGGTGGGCCATACCATCCAAAGCCATGTGAAGACATGCCTAAAACATCTAAAAGCACTTGGTCAGAGTTTTAGATTCAGTTGAAACTTGGTCTGACCCCTCATCCAAGTGGGACACACACAATGGATGGGCTGGATTTGTGAACCACATCTCGATGGGCCCAATAAACGATCATGAAGGCTTTAATGGGTGGGTAGCCCCTCTTAACTGTTGTATATGGTATGACCCACCTAAGTCATGGATTGACCTGGTTTTTAAGACTGTGGCCCACCATGGAATGATGCATCTGACTAATGGGGTAGATGTCCAACACACATCACAGTGGGGCCCATACAGCTTGACCTCATCTATGAGGTCGAGTTCTGTGGGCCCCACTGTGATGTGTGTTGAACATCCACACTATGAATTTGGTAGGCACCCTCTAAGTTAAGGGATGTGCAAAAAGTAAGCTATACATGGAACTCAGGTGGGCCATACCATCCAAAATCATGTGAAGACATGCCTAAAACATCTAAAATCCCTTGGTGGGGCCCACCTGATTTTGGATACGGTTGAAACTTGGTCTGGCCCCTCATCCAAGTGGGGCACACTCAATGGATGGGTTGGATGTGTGATCCACATCTAGGTGGGGCCAGTGAACGATTATAAAGGTTTTAATGGGCAAATAACCCTCTTAACTGTTGTATGTGGTGTGGCTGACCTAAGTCATGGATTGACATGATTTTAAAGTCCATGGCCGACTATAGAATGGTGCATCTGACTAATGGAGTGGATTTGTGATACACGTCACAGTGGGGCCCATAGAGCTTGACATCATGGGAGCTTCCCATGAGGTTGACCTCCCAGTACCATTTCCCACACACACACACACACACACACACACACACACACAGAAATTTCCTCAAACGCAACATGCAGAAGAGGAAACACTTAAGGGCCTCTATTTCCAACATGCTTCTAAGAGATAGTGATTCTAGAGTAAATTAAATTACAAAGGTTAAAAATGTTTCCCTTGGAGAAGACCTCAAATCCCAACAACTCTGTTTTTCATTTTTTTCAAGTCATCATCATCATCGTCATTGAAACCTTATCCAAAGTAATTGGCTTTGGCTTGTTTTTCAAAGTCCAAATTGAAATTAACAGAATTACAGTTCAGGTCCTTGAAATCCCTGATATGAATGCTAATGAGTTTTCAATTTGGTTATTTCCACTTCACTACACTAATAATTGCAGTACATTAATAAGTGCTCCAAATGCACCCTTAAAGATGGATGCATACCTTGACATCTTGGTCCAAATTCTGGCACTGTTGAGTGCATTTGGATGCACGATCACATCGAATTTCAATTATTAAATTTTGATTCCCCTGTTAGCATTTGCATTCATGCTACTTAGCTTCAAGTTCAAGGAAACATAGTTAACTTCTATCATTTCCTCCTTAATTAGATCAAAAAATTCTCAACTCAAATCATTTGGCTTTCGGATGGTAGCCTTGATTTCACCAATAAAGGTTAGATAGTTAAGACCATCAAAGACTAAATTACATAAAAGGCCAAAAGAGCAAACGTTGTTGCAGTTCCCCTGTAGTTATATGGGATGTTTGTAATTTAATTTACCTAGCCAAATGTTCCCTGGGCCCTCTCATGTAGGAAGATAGAACCAATCGGGTATTCGATGGAAGCTTTAAGCTCCAAGAGAGAAATCCTCTCCTTCTTCAAGCACCCAAGGCACCCATGAAAATTGTAGTAGTTTTCCGGTATTTATTATAGCAGGAAAAAGTGATTCAATTTATCAGCGTAAAAGTTCCAAGGTTGGTCAGGGTCAAGGGACAGGTGGCTAGAGATGATGGGGTAAGGTAGATTGGGTGAGGTTTTAAGTGATGGTGCTCTATGGCCCGACTAAAATGTATTATTTTATCCAGGCCATCTATCCATTTTGGATCATTATTTTAGGTCCATAAGCCCCAAAACTATGCAGATCCAAATCTCCGATGGACCATACTCTAGGAAAATAGAGGTGATTCAACACCCACCATTAAAAACTTCCCAGTGGCCACTCTAATGTTTATTTTCTATCCCATGTGATAATTATGTCATAGCGACCCGTATGAAGGGAAAACAAACATCAACTTGATCCAAAACTTTTGTAGACCATGAAAAGATTTTAATTGTAGGCATTTAATCACCACTGTTCCTGAGGTATGGTCTGCCCGAGATTTGGATAAGCCTAACTTTTTTTTGTTCATTACCACCTAAACGGACAATGCTGTATGGATGCCTGTATTTTGGTTGAATTTACAAAAAAAAGAAAAAGAAAAAGAGCTTTCTTTTAAACTCTTTCCTAAAATGTGCCATTTCACACCGATATATATTTACTGAAAATGGCGATACTACCATTGAAAAAGAGTGCGGTTGAAGGCGCCTTATGCTCTCATTGATCCACGTCATCGTTGATGACGTCTGCTCACTAAACAGGCCGACCTCCTCTCTCACCAATGGATTGCGTGCCACGCAACCCACTTTTACACCGTAAAATTTCTCTTAGCCTCATCATGATTTATCTATTAGATCCACACTGTACATCCGATTTTTTTCAGTTTATTCTAAAGTATGAAATAAAAAATGAGGTACATCTAAAGCTCAAGTGGACCACACAATAGAAAGCATGTGGGATTGAATGAGTAACGTTGAAACCTTCCTACAGTCCACTGTGAAGTTTATTTGCCATATAACCTCTTCATAAGGTCAAGCAGACATGGATAAAGGGAAAACACAAACATCAGCTTTTTCAGAGCAGTATGTGGCCTCAAGAAGTTTTCAATGGTACGCGTTCAATTCCCACTATTTCCTATCGTGTGGCCCACTTGAACCTTGAATCTGCCTCCTTTTTTTGTTATTGTTCCCTAAAAGGTATGAAACAATGGATGAACTGTGTGGATCTAATACAGAAGTCATGATGGGCCCACTGAAGTTCCACATTTCCACCGTTTGGGTTTTCTTCTCTCCAGTGAGTAGCATCGGAGTTTCTTGACATGTGAAATTTATGATGGCATGATAATTTATTTCTTATATCTATATCGTTCATACATTTTCTAAGAACTATCCAAGATATAAGCCTAAAAACAAGGTAGATCCAAAGCTCAAGTTGAATACGCCAAACGAAACAGTAGAAATTCATACTACCGTTGAAAACATCTTAGGGCTAGCGGACGGCTCTTATCAAGAAGATATTTGCATTTTACCTTCTTACCGGTATGTGTGTGGCCTTACAACAGCTTGAATGTCAAATAAGCCTCATGCTTGGCCCTAGGAAGGTTTCAACGGCAGTTTTTGTAATCCCCACTTCTTTTTTTAGTGTGGTCCACTTGAGCTTTGGATGTACCTCATTTTTGGCATCATGCTCTAAACTTATCTAGAAAAATTGATGGACGGTGTGGATGTAACATAAAGGTGATGGGGAAGGGTGGATAAGTTCCACCCGTTAAAAGTATTGAGATGTAGCACGCGATGTAATCCGAAGAGAGGAATTCGGAATATCTTGTGAGCTGGAGTTATGGGAAATGACGTGGGCGAATGAGAAGCGTCTGCAATGGAATTTTCTATGCTTTCAACACAGACGATCCACACTCCTTGAAAAAACCTTTCATTTGCCATCCTGACCATTCATCTGTTGCCGCTGATTGGATACAAACATATCAATGGCTTGGATGACTGAACCATGAGCCGACTTACACACTGTCAGCCGAGCAACAGTATTATAGGAAACATTTCAACGATAGGTGCCATTGTCCCTACTGTTTTCTGGCGATATTTCAATGGTAGGTGCCATTGTCATAAGATCATAGAGAAGTGGATGGAGGGAAAACAAAAATATCAGGTTAATCCAAAACTTCCTGTGGCACCCAAGAAGTTTTCAACGGTCAACGTTTAATCCCCTTTTTGTGGTCCACTTGAGCTTGGATCTGCCATATTTTTTTAGCCCATGTCCTAAAATGACATGAAAAAATGATTGGACGGTGTGGATAAAATCCAAAGATCACACGGTGGCACTCAGCCCTAGACTGTCCCGTGCTTGTGACGGGCGGGGGAATTGCCTAATCCGCACGGGAGCGAATTAGGTGTTACCCCGAGAACAGCGTAGTGGGTGTTACCCCTACGGTGTGGCCCCACATGGATTATATTTTAATATCCAGGCCGTCCATGCATTTCTCCAACCTATTTTAGGATGTTTTTTCAAAAATTATGTAAATCCAAATCTAAAGTGGACCATATCACTTGAAACAGTGTGGTTGAGTACCCTGCCATTAAAAATTCCAAAGAGCAAATAGTAAGGTTTTGGCAATGTTTATTTTCCATCCAAGCTGTTGATAATGTCATGAAGGTATGGATGAAAGGAAAATATAAAGATCAGCTCGATCTAAAACTTTTGTGGCCACAAAAAGTTTGTAATGGTCATTCGTCATTTGCAATGGCCCGATTTCAATCTTTCTCATTTTTTTGTATCATGTGTTGAAATCATGATCCATGAAGAAAGGACAACGTGGATTAAACACACGCATCATTGTGAGGCCCACAACATTGTCTACAATGGAGTACGATTGCCCGAGAGGTAAGGTTAAAAAAGGGCAAAATTATCTTTTTAAAAGATAATGGATGAAATTCTGTAAAAACAACGGGTTTTTTACAATATTTTCAAACCTTAGGTGGATTATAGGAAGGAGTTTAAAAGTAGGCTCTTTTTTAAATGCAACCAAAATATAGGTATCCACACCGACATTGTCCCTTACCTAATATATAGGTTGCCGGCTTGCAATCTTCGTCCCTTTGAAAGATGCCGAGGAGAATTACGGTGGTAGGAGAGCGGATATGCGGATTTTGTGGAATAGTGCAGGTCATCTGCTCGGATTCAACAGGATTTTCTTGTATGCTGACCACCTGATTGGTCCAACTCAACACTGAAGTTGTCAGCATTGCTGCATTTAATGCAGTCAGTCCTGAGGTGGACCAATCGGGTCAGCAAAATAGAAAATCCTGTTGAAGCCTAGCAGACTGGATGGAGCTCATTTTAGGACATTCGGCCAAAACTGTGATGGATTCAAAACTCATGTGGTCTGCACTAAAGGAAAAGGTGGGTAGGGAAATTCCTACCGTTGAAACCTCCCTGGGTCCATAATGATGTTTATATGCCATCCATACCCTCCATAATTTCATTCTTATTTGGATGAACTGAAAAACCAAATATTAGCCTGATTCAAAACTTCTGTTGCCCCACAAATATTTCGACTGTGGATTTTCAATCCTCACATTTTCGGCCCACTTGAGTCTTGGATCCGGCTCATTTTTGGACTCAAGTCCTAAAATGATCTCACAAAAAAAGGATGGACAGGGTGGATTTCTCACAAACATGGCGGTGGCCCCACTTAGATTCCAAGCTTTTGTAGGAAATTGGCATCCCAAGCGGAGGGCTAACCCATGGGTCCAGGAAAATTTGTATGTTTCCATTCGTACTGTTTCATAAGGTGTGGCACACCTCGTATTGACATTTTTAAAATCCTATCCTATTGGTGTATTTAAGAACATATGGACGGAGTGGATTTTTCATGGACATCTCTGTAAGCTCCACACAGCCCCGGTCACAGCTATATACATGTCTGTGCCCAGGGTCACAGGCAATCGGTTCTCGGTTAGCTTGATCCCCATGGCCCATCTGACGTGGAATTGTCCAAATTAGAAGAAAGTTTCTATTTTTTTATTATTAATTGTTACTCGTGCTAGATTTGTGCAGTTTAGATTGGGGTGTAAATCAGCCGAGCTCAGGCCTAAAAAATAAGAATTTTGAATAGGGCCGGCCGACAAACCCGCCCAAAACACTTCACAACCGAGCTGAAACCCACCCCAGGCCTGGCCAGCCCTAAGTTTAGACAGATATTAAGTGAACAAAAAATTTCATGCTTTTGAATCATCTAACTATCATGTATGGGCCCAATTCATTGGGTTGTTAAAAATAAAAAATTTCTAATCTTATTTTAGTATTTTTCAAACAAACCCCTTTTTTGGTGGTTGACTAAAGGGCCGTGAGATACTCACTGTTCAGATCGAGATAACGCATGCGACGCTTATGCTGCTTGATTATCATATGACTACCTATGTTTAGAGCTACACACGATCCGAGCTTGGCCTTGCTCCAGCTTGGATTGATCAGTGGCCCATTGAGCGTAAGCTTGAGCTTGGCTTGAGCATCAAGCTGAAAACAGCTGCTCGAGCTTGGCTTTTTAGTTAAGCCGAGTGAGCTTTGTTCGAGCAAAGTCGATCAAGCTCTATCAAGCTAAGCTGAGCTAAGCCTAGTTTTTTTTTTTTTTCCCAACCCAACCCACTGATCTAACCTGACCCAACCCAACCTATTGTCCTAAGTCACCTGACCCGACCCTACCCAACTTTTGTCCATGGTAATCGTTATCGTCATTATTATCATTGATGCCTTACACCAATTAAATGTGTCGGCTTTTGGATGCACTATGAAAATCGAATTTCAAATTCGGTAGTGACCCGTCTAGTACCAGTACGGGAAAAGCTGTGCATCCACCATGATGTGTACATCTTATCCACACCGTTAATTCTTGTTGTGAGCTCATTATAGGGAATGGGCCCAAAAATAAGGCAGATCCAAATCTCAAGTGGACCACACCATATAAAGCAATGGGGATAGCGACCCCTACCATTGAAACCTTCTTAAGGACAACGGGGATGTTTATTTTAAATCCAACCTGTTCATAAAGTTGCATAAACCTGGAGGAAGGCATAACATAAAAATTAGCTTTACCCAAAGCTTCTGTAGCCCACAACAAGTTTTCAATGATAGGAATTCAATCACTATTGTTTCCTATGGTGTGGTCCACTTGAGGTTCCCATCTCCCTCATTTTTTGGGAAGATGCCCTAAAATGAGCTGGAAATGGATGGACTGCATGGATAAAACACATACATCATGGTGGGGCCCACAGAGGTTTGACAGTACCAACTAGTACCAAGCTCTGTAATGGAGGGTCTGACGCAGGGAGGACGTGGTAGGTCGATCACCGTCTCCCAAACCGATAGTTTCTCGAATCCACGAGAAGAAATAAAAGATAAAAAGAGGAAATAAATTCCGAATAATTGAATAATTGATAATTGAATGAATAAAAACGGAATTACAATGCATATAAATAGGAAACTAAACCCTAGGTAAAGTATCAAAATCCAACTCCAACTAAAACTCCTAGAAAACGCAACTTACTATAAATAGTAAACTTACTATTTATAGAAGTCGTTCAATCCTACTAGAACTCTTGGTTTTCGGCCAAAAATAGAAAGTTTTCAAACGGCCTCAACCACGCTGTTCTACGAAATATTCTAAGCCCTTTTCATGTTGGGCACTAACTCTAAAACCATACGGATGCAAAGTTATGATCGAATTAAAACTTACTATAAATAGTAAAAACGAAAATAAACTAGCCTAATGACCGTCGATACGGTCGATTCTCGCGATTCCAGATTGGGCAACCCGGCGTAGCGGGGTTGGTTGGCTAAAGTAGCTCGAGCTACCCCAAATTGATATATTATACGTCCCGTAACTCATTCCGGATTGTGAGATACGACCGATTCACGGTCCTGACGGTCCGGATCACTTTCGGCCCCGTCCGGTCTTCTTTTGGTCCATCTGGCCCATGAAATAGTCAGCGACCCGTCCTACATCAGTCTCCTCCACTTCGAAAGAACTCGACCCCGAGTTCTCGTCCAGCTTTGGTTCATGATATTCGTACAGATCTGCCACGTTGAAAGTCCTTGAAATCTCCATGTCATCTGGAAGATCAACAACATAGGCATTGTCATTGATCTTGCGAATGATCGGTACCGGTCCAATCTTCTTGTGTTTCAACTTGTTGTAGGTCCCGGTAGGAAATCGCTCTTTACGTAGGTGGACCATCACCTGATCTCCTATTTCGAACACTTTGGCGCGGCGATGCTTGTCGGCCGCTTCTTTGTACTTCTCGTTCGAAGCCTGTAATTTGTTGCGCACGTCTGCATGTATGTCCATGATTCGGTCTGTCATATGTTTAGCTGTAACGCTCATGCCCGGAAGCTTGGGCAGGGGAACCAAATCGAGTGTGTGACGAGGCACGCACCCATAAACAATCTTGAATGGAGACTTTCCTGTCGATCGGTTTACCATGTTGTTGAATGCAAACTCTGCTTGAGCCAGGGCCATGTCCCACTGCTTCGGTTTGTCACCTGAAAGGCAACGGATGAGATTTCCCAATGTGCGGTTGACGACCTCAGTCTGTCCATCTGTTTGTGGATGATAAGCACTGCTGAAGTGAAGTCGTGTACCGAACCGATTCCACAAGGCTCGCCAAAAGTGGCTAACGAACTTTGTGTCCCGGTCTGAAGTGATCGTCTTAGGAATACCATGTAGTCGCACAACCTCTCTGAAGAAAAGGTTCGCAACATGTATCGCATCAAAGGTCTTCTTGCACGGAATGAAGTGTGCCATCTTGGAGAATCGGTCTACCACCACGAACACTGAGTCCATGCCGCGTTGTGTTCGTGGGAGCCCTAATATAAAATCCATAGATAAATCCTCCCAAGGGGCATCTGGCACGGGTAATGGCGTGTAAAGACCTGTATTTTGAGATTGTCCCTTAGCGGTTTGACAAATATGACATCGTTGTACCGCCCTGCAAACATCACGAGCAAGTTGCGGCCAGTAATACCGCTCTTCCACCATCGCTCGAGTCTTATCTCGTCCTAGATGACCGCCGAGGCCACCGCCATGCAGCTCGATAATAATCTTGTCCCGTAACGAACTCTGCGGAATGCAAAGTCGATTTCCTTTGAAGAGGAAACCATCTTGAATTAGGAGATCACTCGGGTGACCCTCTTGGCACTTTTTCCATGCATCTGCAAAATCCTCGTCGTCGGCATAAAGTTCCTTGAGGCAGTCGAACCCGATCACCTCACTGCTTACTGTAATAAGAAGGGATGCACGTCGGCTTAGTGCATCTGCCACCTTGTTCTGCTGCCCTGATTTGTGTTTCAGAACGAACGTGAATTCCTGTAAAAACGAAATCCATCTAGCATGCATACGATTCACGTTAGTCTGAGTATTGATAAATTTTAAGGCCTGATGATCAGTGTACAGTATAAATTCCCTTTGAATAAGATAATGGCGCCAATGGCGCAGTGCTTGAACCACTGCATATAATTCAAGTTCATAGGTCGACCACTTCTGTCGTGCGTCGCTGAGTTTCTCACTGTAAAAGGCAACCGGCCTGCCCTCCTGAGAAAGGACTCCCCCAATGCCGACAATAGATGCGTCGCATTCTACCTCAAATAGCTTGTCGAAATTAGGGAGTACCAGAACCGGGGTAGTGGACAACCGATGTTTAATTTCTGCAAATCTCTTCTCAGCCCCTTCGGTCCATTGAAACAGACCCTTCTTCATACAGTCGGTAATCGGCGCGACGATACTGCTGAAGTTCCGCACAAATCGACGATAGAAGGTCGCCAACCCATGAAAACTTCGTACCTCATGAATGTTTGTCGGAGTCGGCCAATCCCGAATAGCTCGTACCTTTTCTTCGTCCACTCGGATACCCGTGGACGACACGATGAACCCCAGAAACAATAATTGATCAGTTAAGAAGCTACACTTTTTCAGATTTAAGTATAGCTTGTTGTCGGCCAACACTTGTAGCACTTTTCTGATGTGGGTCATGTGCTCCGTTTCATCCTGACTGTATATTAGAATGTCGTCAAAGTAAACGACAACGAAACGGCCAATGAACGGCTTCAACACTTGGTTCATTAAACGCATGAAGGTGCTTGGTGCGTTGGTCAAACCGAAGGGCATAACCAGCCACTCATATAGCCCTTCCTTGGTCTTGAAGGCCGTTTTCCACTCGTCACCTGGCCTAATACGGATTTGATGGTATCCACTCCGTAAGTCCAGTTTCGAGAACACCTTGGAGCCCTCGAGCATGTCCAGCATGTCATCCAACCGCGGTATTGGAAATCGATATTTAACTGTTATTTTATTGATCGCGCGGCTATCGATGCACATACGCCATGTTCCGTCCTTCTTTGGGGTAAGGAGTGCCGGAACGGCACACGGGCTCATGCTCTCTTTAATAAGACCCTTAAGGATCAGTTCCTCCACCTGTCCCTGTAGAATTTCACACTCTTTTGGACTCATCCGATAGTGCGGTCGGTTGGGTAGACTGGACCCTGGGATAAGGTCGATGTGATGTTGTATGTCTCGCATGGGAGGCAACTCATCTGGTAACTCTGCAGGCCAAGTACTTCGAAATTCTTCTAGCAGCGGTTTAAGGCGTTGAGGAATATTAGAGGATCCTGGCTCCTCGCCTTTTACCATAACCGCATAAATCTCGCCCGTTTCCTTTGATTCCTTAACAAACTCGCGAATGGTAAGGAGAGAGTTCCCCTCCACTTTAGAAGCTTCAGGGTGTTTGTCTGGTGTCATAGGGGCCAAAACAATTTTTCGACCATCCTTGGTGAACATGTATATGTTTTCCCGTCCACTGTGGGTCACATCTCGATCCGATTGCCATGGCCGCCCAAGTAACATGTGGCAGGCTTCGATGTCAACCACATCACAGAGGACCTCGTCCTTATAGCTTTTACCAATGGAAAACGAGATAATGCATTGATGAGTTACCTTGGTTTCATTCACCTTCTTGATCCAACCGATAGAGTAAGGGGTAGGGTGCTTCGTCATAGGCAGATGTAACTTATCCACCATAATTCTCGAGACAATATTTTCGCTACTCCCACTGTCTATGATCACGTCACAGATTTTGCCCTGCACGGTGCACTTTGTGCGAAAAATATTATGTCGTTGTGGGTGCACTTCCTTCCTGGGAGCGTAAAGTAGTCGTCTTACTACTAGCGATTCCCCATGATCTTCAGTCAGCCAATCGACATCTTCTGTGTCCCCCTCTTCGGCCTGTTCCAATTCAGGGTTGTCTTCTGTTGACTCGCCTTCCACGCCGCCTTCATTCGTAGTTAAGTGTGCTGCAGGGCGTTGGGGGCAAGCGTTCGACCAGTGGCCTGGTTGGCCACAACGGAGACAATGGTCTGGTCTTGGCCGACCATATGGGTTGGGGATCCTGCTGGAACCTGCTGTAGTGGGAGCTGTACGTTGAGGTCTTGAGGAACCGCTTCCCCCGTCCCGGTTCGTGACCGTAGGAGGTTGAGGACGCCCTCCTATAGGCTCCTTGCCTTTGGCCAGCGTTGTATCTTGAGTGGGTCCGGTGTTGGGATTTCGTGTTGCCGGATAGGGTCGAGCAGGGGGCCGTGACAACTGTGTTTCTGCTCGAGTGGCCAATTGGTTGGCCTCACTCAACGTCCATACCGGATGCATCTGGACTCGATCCTGGATTGCAAATCGCAATCCACCAATGAATCGTGATACCTGTTGTGCCTCTGATTCCGATAAATTATTCCGTGTAGCCAATCGTTGGAATTCTTCAAGATATTCGGCTACGGTTCGATTTCCCTGACGACAATTTTGGTATTGTTGGAACAAAATTTGTTCATAGTCGCTAGGGAGGAATCGAGCTCTAAGAAGTTGTCTCATTCTAGGCCATGTTCGGATGGGTGCCTTATTCTGACGGGCGCGGGAAACCTGTAGGTTTTCCCACCATGCTGAAGCACCGGATTTAAATTTATAAGCAATTAGTTTTACCTTCTTGTCGTCCGGCACTTCCATATAGTCGAAGTATCGCTCGACCTCTGCCAGTCAGTCGAGGAACTCTTCTATTCGAAGTAGGCCATTAAAGCTGGGAAGATCAGCTTTGCCCCGATAGTCTCGTTCTGCTCGTTCCACATGCTCATTCCCTAGCGCAGGTCGTCGTACCAAAATGTCTTCGACCTCATCATCGCTTGGTTCTGAATCGTCTGGTGTAGCCCTACGATTATCCACCTGGGGTGCTCTACGGACAAAATGATTGTCCCGTATAGCAACGGTTGGTGGTTGTTGGTCGCCTTGGGCTCGAAGCGGAGCTAGCGATGCTGCAATCTGGTCGAGGGTTGCCTGTATACCTTGCAGGATCAACCGGTTCTCCCGTTGCGCTGCTTCGAAAGCTGTCGCCGTTAGATAGTCCCTTGGAGCACCGTCCTTAGGATGAGGATCCATCCCTTCATTAGAGGTCATCGTCCTGAGGAAGAAACCTCTCTCTGATACCAATGACGCAGGGAGGACGTGGTAGGTCGATCACCGTCTCCCTAACCGATAGTTTCTCGAATCCACGAGAAGAAATAAAAGATAAAAAGAGGAAATAAATTCCGAATAATTGAATAATTGATAATTGAATGAATAAAAACGGAATTACAATGCATATAAATAGGAAACTAAACCCTAGGTAAAGTATCAAAATCCAACTCCAACTAAAACTCCTAGAAAACGCAACTTACTATAAATAGTAAACTTACTATTTATAGAAGTCGTTCAATCCTACTAGAACTCTTGGTTTTCGGCCAAAAATAGAAAGTTTTCAAACGGCCTCAACCACGCTGTTCTACGAAATATTCTAAGCCCTTTTCATGTTGGGCACTAACTCTAAAACCATACGGATGCAAAGTTATGATCGAATTAAAACTTACTATAAATAGTAAAAACGAAAATAAACTAGCCTAATGACCGTCGATACGGTCGATTCTCGCGATTCCGGATTGGGCAACCCGGCGTAGCGGGGTTGGTTGGCTAAAGTAGCTCGAGCTACCCCAAATTGATATATTATACGTCCCGTAACTCATTCCGGATTGTGAGATACGACCGATTCACGGTCCTGACGGTCCGGATCACTTTCGGCCCCGTCCGGTCTTCTTTTGGTCCATCTGGCCCATGAAATAGTCAGCGACCCGTCCTACATCAGGGTCACTATGAAATCTAAATCCTCTCACCTAGGGCTGAAAGTCGGGCGGGTTGGGTCGGGTTGGTGCTGAACCCTAACCCAACCCAAGGTTCCTATACCTCAACCCTAACCCAACCCAACCCAACTTCGGGTTGGGAATTCTCAACCCAAGCCCAACCCAAGCGGGCTCGGTCGGGTTGATCGGGTTGGTCGGGTTGATACATGCTAATATTTTCGTTATTACATTAGTTTATAATATTTCAATACATGCCTTATTTTTCGTACCTATGGCTTTATTAATTATATATGTACTTATTTATGTAAAGAACTTCACTTTTCCTAAACAAATAAGTTAAAATACAAGTAAACATTACAAGTTTACTACACTAAAGTATAATAAAAGTATAAGTAACTTGTTTATAGATCGGGTTCGGGTTGGGTCGGGCAACCCGAGACCTCAACCCAAGCCCGGCCCAAACTTCATCGGGTTGATGTTTTCATAGCCCAAGCTCGAGATCGGGTTCGATACTTCTTGCCCAAGCCAAACCCAATGTCGGGTCGGTCACGGGTTGGTCGGGTTGAACCCGCCCAACATTCAGCCCTACTCTCACCTCCTTCCCCTCTCTTCCATCACTTAAGGTAAAAGCCAGAGGTGGCTTCTTTTGACAGATCTGGCTATTTCCACTTCATTACACTAATAACTGCAGTTCATTAATAAGTGCACCAAATGCACCCTTAGAGATGCATGCATATACCTTGACATCTCGGTCCAAATCCAAAATGGCACTGTTGATTGCGTTTGGCTGCACTATCACATCGAATTTCAATTATTAAATTTCGATTCCCCGGTTAGCATTTGTATTCATGTTACTTAGCTTCAAGTTCAAGGAAACATAGTTAACTTCTATCATTTCCTCCTTAATCAAATAAAAAAAAAATGGCAACTCAAATCATTTGGCTTTCTGATGGTAGCCTTGATTTCACCAATAAAGGTTAGATAGTTAAGACCATCAAAGAGCAAAACTAGCTACATTTCCATGGGCTCTCCTTATTGTCATTCCCTTGTAGTTATATGGGATGTTTGAAATTCAATTTACCTGGCCAAATGGATGTAGCCCTGTTTTAAATCATCGAGGAAGAATGTTAAGATTGTAGGAGATAAAGGTACCTTCATGATCAACTCAACCACCTAGGTTATTCCCGGACAAATCAAGGCTCTGCAGTTCTCCAAAGGAAAGAATAAGTCAGCATTCAGATACCATTTTTCCGAATCCCAATCCCTTATATAATGGAGGGAAATTTCAGTCACTCGGCCTGTCGCATTGTTGCACTTGATTCCTTCCCAACGACAACAGTCAGTCCCATCCTCCCATGTAGGAAGATAAGACCCAGTCGGGAATTCCTTGTAAGCTTTAAGCTTCAAGAGAGAAATCCTCTCATTCTTCAAGCACCCAAGGCACCCATGACTATGGTAATGAACATAAAGCACAGCCCACAACCACAAAACCAATGCCCGATCCATGGAAGTTGTATTAGTTTTCCGGTGTCTTCTACAGTAGGAGAATGTGATTCAATTTATAAGCGTAAACCTTGTAAGGTCAATCAGGGTCAAGGGACAGGTGGCTAGAGATGATAGGGCATGGGAGATTGGGTCGGTTTTAAGTGACGGTGCGCCGTGGGCCCCACTATAATGTATTGTTTTATCCAGGCCGTCTATCCATTTTGGATCATTATTTTAGGGCCATGAGCCCAAAAATGAAGCAGATCCAAATCTTAGGTGGACCACACCATAGGAAAACAAAGGTTATTCAATGCCCACCATTAAAAACTTCCTGCGGTGTGGTCCACCTGAGATGCCTGTGACAACGCCCTAGGTAAAATTCAGCTACGTCTACTAATTGAGTAGCTCATTCTTGTATTTTTTCTATTTATTAATGGGTAAAAATTGTCTTCTACGGTGTGGCCCACCTGATCAGTATACGCGGCTAATTTTTAAAATAGATGTTCTCACGGTGAATCCACCATATTGGAAGGGTTGGATTTTACAGATGAATAATATGTTGAAGTAATTCTCTTGGTGGACGGAAGCTTGTGGTCCAACTGATTGAACTTGGGTCCTTCTCAGCATGTAATTTTTCATTTGATGTTCGTTAACTACACGCGCGCGTGGGATCCGTACAAATCCACACGCGAAGCTAATGTTTCGGAAGATGACGTGTGTGTGAGATCTGAGCTTCCCATCCGGTGAGCTATACCATTTATATATTCTGAATCATTCTACATTCCAGATGGGCCACAGCATATCAAAATAGATTTTCATGTGCCCACTTATGTGCCCTCAGCCCACAGGCAGGATTACCAAAAAATAAAAAAAAGAAAAAAAAAAAAAGAAAAAAAAATCTCAAATGAGCCAATCCTAATATTTCCCCTCGAGGGCCCGGAAAAGACTACATTCTGTGGAAAAAAAATGCCAAAGATCAAATTTGAGAGGAAATTCTAATTTAGAAGGCCGGCTGGCTTCATGGTGTCCGTCATCCAATTCTACCCCTTATCAAATTCATTCTGTCATTCTGTCACCTATTCATTCTGTCACCTATCCACAACATTGTCTACAATGGAGTACGATTGCGTAGAGAGGTAAGGTTAAAGAAGGGCAAAATTATCTTTTTAAAAGATAATGGATGAAATTCTGTAAAAACAATGGGTTTTTTACCATATTTTCAAACCTTAGGCTAGGAAGGAGTTTAAAAGTAGGCTCTTCTTTAAATGCAACCAAAATATAGGTATTCACACCGCATTGTGTTGTCAGCTTGCAATCTTAGTCCCTTTGAAAGATGCTGAGGAGAATTACGGTAGGAGAGCGGGTATGCGGATTTTGTGGAAGAGTGTAGATCATCTGCTCGGATTCAACCTGATTTTCTTGTATGCTGACCACCTGATTGGTCCAACTCAACACTTGAGGTTGTCAGCATTGCTGCATTTAATGCCGTCAGTCTTAAGTTGGACCAATCGGGCATCAGCAAACAGGAAAATCCGGTTGAAGCCTAGCAGACTATCCAGATTCTTCTTGGAAATCCTTTAGTACCAAGTTCCTGTTTTGGAAATCTAGGTGGTTTCCGCCATAATGTTTGTGAAAAGTCCATGCCATTCATCCATTTTGTGAGCTCATTTTAGGACATTCAGCCAAAACTGAGATGGATTCAAAACTCATGTGGTCTGCACTAAAGGAAACGGTGGGTAGGGAAATTCCTACCGTTGAAACCTCCCTGGGTCCACAATGATGGTTATATGCCATCCATACCCTTCATAATTTCATTCCTATTTGGATGAACTGAAAAACCAAATATTAGCCTGATTCAAAACTTCTGTGGCCCCACAAATATTTCAACTGTGGATTTTCAATCCTCACATTTTCGGCCCACTTGAGTCTTGGATCTGGCTCATTTTTGGACTCAAGTCCTAAAATGATCTCACAAAAAAAGGATGGACAGGGTGGATTTCTCACAAACATGGCGGTGGCCCCACTTAGATTCCAAGGTTTCATAGGAAATTGGCGTCCGAAGCGGAGGGCTAACCCATGTGTTGACTGCTCTGACGGGCACGTACGCTGTGGAGCTAGCTCATAGCTCATTGACGCCGCGTGTCATGGATGGTTTGGCTTGGGAGCGGATTGCCTGTAGAGGTGGCAATGGGTCGGGTCGGGTCGGGTTGTTTCCACCTCAACCCTAACCGGACCCAAATTGAATTCGGGTTGGATCTTCCTAACCCTTACCCAACCCAAATTAAACAGGGTTGGGCCGGGTTGACCCACAACTTAGTGAAACTAACTAATTTGTAGATTAAACTAAATGCATATGACACTAGCAGTCAAATTGAAAACCAAACCATCTATGTTTAATATATATATATATATATATATATATATATATATATATATATATATGACGTGGTAGGTCGATCACTGTCTCCCTAACCAATTGTTTCTCGAATCCATGAGAAGAAATAAAAGAATAAAAGAGTAAATTAATTCTGAATAATGAGTTTTTTTTTATAATTAATTAAATAGAAACGGAATTACAATGCATATAAATAGAAACTAAAACCTAGGTAAAATATCAGACTCCAACTCAAACTCAAACTCCTAGAAAACACAACTTACTATAAATAGTAAACTTTCTATTTATAGAAGTCATTCAATCCTACTAGAACTCTTGGTTTTCGGCCAAAAATAGAAAGTTATCAAACGGGCCCAACCATGTTGTTCAACTAAATATTCTAAGCCCTTTCCATGTTGAGCACTAACTCTAAAACCCTACAGATCCAAAGTTATGACTGAATTAAAACTTACTATAAATAGTAAAGCTGAAAATAAACTAGCTTAATGACCGTCGATGTGGTCAAATCTCGCAATTCCGACATGGGCAACCCGGCGTACCGGTGTTGGTTGGCTAAAGTAACTCGAGCTACCCTAAAACGATATATTATATGTCCCGAAACTCATTTTGGATTGCGAGATATGGCCGGTTTACGGTCTTGACGGTCCGAATCACTTTCGACCTCGACCGGTCTTCTTTTGGTTCATTTGGGCCATGAAATAATTAGCGACCCGTTCTACATCATATATATATATATATATATATATATATATATATATATATATATATATATATATATATATATATATATATATATATATGGGAAATGGTACTATGAGGTCAACCTCATGGGAACTTTCCATGAGGTTGGGCTTAATAGGCCCCACCATGATGTGTGTCAAACATTTACCCCATCAGTCATATGCACCATTTCGTTGTGGGCCACGGGCTTAAAATTCATGTCAATCCATGACTTAGATAGGCCACACCATAGACAAAATTTGAGAGGGGTAATCCGCCCATTAAAACCTTCATGATCATTTATTTGGCCCACTGAGATGTGGTTTACAAATCCAGCCCATCCATTGTATGTGTCCCACTTAGATGAGGGGTCAGACCAAGTTTCAGCCACATCCAAAACCCAATTGGGCCCCACCAAGTGCTTTTAGATGTTTTAGGCATGTCTTCACATGGTTTTAGATGGTATGGCCCACCTGAGTTCTGTATATGACTGATTTTTGGGATATCCCATGACCTAAATGGGACCCATCAAATGCACGGTGTTGATGTCTGACATGTGGGGCCCACATAGCTCTTCCCATGAGGTCAACCTCATAGTACCACTTCCCTATATGCATAAACCGAGGCTTTTTTTTTTTTTTTTTTCTTTTGTAAAGTATTTCTATTACCCAAATATTGAAAGAGAAAAATAAGATAGAATGGAGTGCATATTTAAAGCATACTTCTTTAAGCATCAACGTAGTTAGAGTAATGGGATGATGCTTCAAACATGTCCATTAAGTTTATTGAATTGATAGACATGTGGATTGTTCTCAGCAAGGTATGTGAGAAAAAAAAAATTGTGTATTATTTAACTAATAAGAAAATCAGTATAGAATAGTCTTAGGGCCCACTGTAATGTTTATTAAATTGATGAACATGTGGACCATTTCCAGCTGGGTATGTGAGAAAAAGAAAACTATATATTATTTAACTAATAAGAAAATCAATATATAATAGTCTACTTAACCCCTATATGATTCGGGTCGGGTCGGGTCACCTTGAACCCTAACTTGACCCATAAAAATCTGGGTCGGGTCAGGTCAACCCAAAAATTGAATTCGGGTCAAATTTTCTAACCCTAAACTAGAAAAATCCGGTCGGATCAGGTCAGGTCGGATCGATTTTTGCCGGGTCTAATTGCTTGTGTCCCCCGGGAGAGAGATACCTGTGCCGGGGCTATGTGGCGCCAACAGAGATGTCTGGGATAAATCCACTCGGTCCATACGTTTTTAAAGACTAAAATAGGTCAGGATTCTAAAATCATCCGGATCCAAAACTCAAGTGGGCCGTACCACATGGAATAGTGGGGTTTGAATGCTTGGGGGTGACAAAAGTTTTGTATGATATCTGTGCCCACCCTGTATCAAAGTGGTAATAATCTTATGAACGGTTTGGATGGTATATACACATCATGGTCAGGTCCAGGAAAGTTTCAACGGTGAATATTTTGGTTCCCACTGTTCCATTTCGGGTAGCACACCTGATTACTGGATATACCTTATTTTTAAAATCTTTTGAAACATACCGATGGAGTGGATTTGTCACCGACGTGGAATTGTCGAAGAAGTTGGAAGGAGAGTTTAGATAGGCTTGTCAATGGGCCGGGCTTGGGCATCAAAATTTTGAATAGGGCCATCCAACTCAAACAGTTTAAAATCCTGGCCCAGCCCGTTGACAGCACTAAGTTTAGAAACATATTACGTGAATGGTTAAAAATATGGTCACAATTTATTGGATGATTAAAAATTAAAAATGTCCAATAATCCTATTTTAGTATTTTTCAACCAAATACAATAGTGACTGACGGGCCGTGAGTTTTTCACGGTTCAGATCGAGCTAACCCATGCCACGCGTATAAGGAGCTCATCAAGCGTCATACGCTGCCTGAGTATCATATGAGTATGACTACCTATGTTAATCCTGCAGGCTTTACTAAGACACCACGCCGTGGGGTACTGTGCTTTTTACCCAAAGAATGCAACTCATGTGGGAGATCAGCACCGTTAAAACAGCAGCACCCACCACAAGAGCAGCCCACCTGGTGAGCAGACTGTTGTACCCGATTTGTGACCCGGTGCAGAAAGATAACTGGAATGATGATACGTGTTACTGCAGATGAGTGTATGCATGTATGCTAACTGTAAATAATTAACCATCAAGTTTGCTAGAGCAACAGGTGCCAACCAGTTAGTGGTACACGTCAGCAAGAGGCAAAAAGGGTCGAAACAGGAGCTGTCGAGAAAAGAATTGAAGAACTTAAAAGCATTACAAAGGAGGCATAAAGTCTCAAGAAACAGAGCGCTGCTGCTGTAGTGATTTGAATTGTAAGAGTTAAAAACCAAATTTCTTTCTCTATTTTTTTTTTTTTTGTGTTTTTTCTCTATTATCATTGATGCCTTGCACCATTTAAATGTGTCGGCTTTGGATGCACTATCAAAATCAAATTTCAAATTCGGTAGTGACCCTCAAGTACCGGTGCGGGTTGGTGCTGGAAAAGCTCTGTGCATTCCACTATGATGTATTATCTTATCCACACCGTCCACTGTTGTTGCGAGCTTATTATAGGGAATAAACTGAAAAATGAGGCAGATCCAAAGAAGGTATAGAGTCTCAAGAAACCTGTAGATGGGTCGTGTCCATTGTTTATAGATAAAACACATACATCATGGTGGGGCCCACATAGGTTTGACAAGTACATACTAGTACCAATCTCAGTATTGGAGGGGCACTATGGAATCTGAGTCCTCTCACTTCCTTCCCCTCTCTTCCATCACCCTCTCACTTCCTTCCCCTCTCTTCCATCACTTAAGGTAAAAGCCAAAGGTGGCTTCTTTTGAGAGATCTAGGATAACAAAAGCCCGTAAAAAAAAAAAAAAAAAAAAAAAAAAAAGGAACTGAAATCTTTGTTTTTGGCCCCAGTTGAGCTTATAATATGGCAGAATATGTAATATTATTGTCTCCTACTGATGGCAAGAATTAACGAAAATCTCAAAATGTGAAATTTCAAATGCCATTTTGATGTGCATGTGAAAGACCCTCAACTTTGAGTGTGCCTGCCTGCATCTATTAGTAAGATCTATGTGCTCTTACGTTGGAGGGATAGCGAGCCATTCAGCTTCTTATATTTCAAATCCAAAACCACCAGATTGCAAGTTTGGACATGTGACTTGAGGCATGATCACTCAATCAAGTTCAAAATATTGATCTAAACTGATGCTATCAATCTGGGTTTAATTTCTTTACAATTGATTGACTTACCTTCAGAGGTGAAGCCGCCTCCAAAATTATTGTCCCTTAGATCAAGGCTCTTGAGGGATGAGATTGCACCCAAATACGGCAGAATGCTTTCGTTCAAGGAGTTACCACTCACGTCGAGGTGCTCTAGCTTGCTCAATCTGGACCATCTTTTGAAACCTGCATGCAGGTGACGTCATGTGTTTAGGGCCTTCTTAGAACAGGGAAAAATCCCAACCATTCTTAATATTTCATTAGAAAAATAAATAAATTTCCTCAAACACAACATGCCGAAGAGGAATACTTACAACATCTTGTGCTGAGCATTAAACAGATAGTGATGCTGGAGTGAATAATTACAAAGGTTAAAAATGCTTCCCTAGGAGATGGCCTCATATCTCAACAACTCTTTTTTTGTTTTTTCAAGTCATCATCATCATTATTGAAGCCTTATACCAAGTTATTGGCATTGGCTTGTTTTTTCAAGTCCAAATTGAAATTGACAGAATTATAGTTCAGAAACACATACGTGGCTATTTCTACTTCATTACACTAATAACTACAGTTCATTAATAAGTGCTCCAAATGCACCCTTAGAGATGCATGCATATACCTTCACATCTCGGTCCAAATCCAAAATGGCACAGGTATATACATGTCTATGCCCAGGGTCACAGGAAATTGGTTCTCGGTTGGCTTGATCCCCATGGCCCATCTGACGTAGAATTGTCCAAATTGGAAGAAAGTTTCTATTTTTTTTATTATTAATTGTTACTCGTGCTAGATTCGTGCAGTTTAGACAGGGGTGTAAATCAACCGGGCTCGGGCCTAAAAAAATAAGAGTTTTGAATAGGGCCGGCCAACAAACCCGCCCAAAACACTTCACAACCGAGCTGAAACCCACCCCGGGCCTGGCTAGCCCTAAGTTTAGACAGATATTAAGTGAACCAAAAATTTCATGCTTTTGAATCATCTAACTATCATGTATGGGCCCAATTCATTGGGTTGATAAAAATAAAAAATTTCTAATCTTATTTTAGTATTTTTCAAACAAACCCCTTTTTTGGTGGTTGACTAAAGGGCCGTGAGATACTCACTATTCAGATCGAGATAACGCATGCGACGCTTATGCTGCTTGATTATCATATGACTACCCATGTTTAGAGCTACACACGAGTCGAGCTTGGCTTTGCTCAAGCTTGGATTGATCAGTGGCCCATTGAGCTTAAGCTTGAGCTTGGCTTGAGCATCGAGCTGAAAACAGCTGCTCAAGCTAGGCTTTTTAGTCAAGCCGAGCGAGCTTTGTTTGAGCCAAGCCGATCAAGCTCTATCGGGCCAAGCCGAGCCGAGCTAAGTTTTTTTTTTCCCAACCTAACCCATCTAACCCAACCCACTTATCTAACCTGACCCAACCCAACCGGTTGTCCTAAGTCACCTGACCCGACCCAACCGAACTTTTGTCCATCATCATCATCATCGTTATCATCATTATTATCATGGATGCCTACACCAATTAAATGTGTCGGCTTTTGGATGCACTATCAAAATCGAATTTCAAATTCGGTAGTGACCCCTTTAAGTACCCGTACTAGAAAAGGTTTGTGCATCCATCATGATGTATACATCTTATCCACATCGTTAATTCTTGTTGTGAGCTCATTATAGGGAATGAGCCCAAAAATGAGGCAGATCCGAAGCTCAAGTGGACCACACCACAGAAAGCAATGGGGATAGCAACCCCCACCGTTGAAACCTTCCTAAGGACAACTGGGATGTTTATTTTCAATCCAACCTGTTCATAAAGTTGCATAAACCTGGAGGAAGGCAGAACATAAAAATCAGCTTTACCCAAAGCTTCTGTAGCCCACAAGAAGTTTTCAATGATAGGAATTGAATCTCTATTGTTTCCTATGGTGTGGTCCACTTGTGGTTTCCATCTGCCTCAAATTTTGGGATGATGCCCTAAAATGAGCTGGAAAATTGATGGACTGCATGGATAAAACACATACATCATGGCGGGGCCCACAGAGGTTTGACAGTACCAACTAGTACCAAGTTCTGTACTAGAGGGTCACTACGGAATCTGAATCCTCTCACCTCCTTCCCCTCTCTTCCATCACTTAAGGTAAAAGCCAAAGGTGCCTTCTTTTGACAGATCTAGGGCAACAAAAGCCCGTAATATTAAAAAAAAAGAAAAAGATAATAAAAAAGAACCGAAATCTTTGTTTTTTGGCCCCAGTTGAGCTTATAATATGGCAGAATATGTAATATTATTGTCTCCTACTGATGGCAAGAATTAACGAAAATCTCAAAATGTGAAATTTCAAATGCCATTTTGATGTGCATGTGAAAGACCCTCAACTTTGAGTGTGCTTGCCTGCATCTATTAGTAAGATCTATGTGCTCTTACGTTGGAGGGATAGCGAGCCATTCAGCTTCTTATATTTCAAATCCAAAACCTCCAGATTGCAAGTTTGGACATGTGACTTGAGGCATGATCACTCAATCAAGTTCAAAATATTGATCTAAACTGATGCTATTAATCTGGGTTTAATTTCTTTACAATTGATTGACTTACCTTCAGAGGTGAAGCGCCCTTCTAAATTATTCCAGCCTAGATCAAGGCTCTTGAGGGATGAGAGTGCACCCAAATCTGGCAGAATGCTTTCGTTCAAGGAGTTAAAGCTCAGGTCAAGGTGCTCTAGCTTGCTCAATCTGGACCATCTTTTGAAACCTGCATGCGGGTGACGTCATGTGTTTAGGGCCTTCTTAGAACAGGGAAAAATCCCAACCATTCTTAATATTTCATTTGAAAAATAAATAAATTTCCTCAAACACTTAGGAGGGACCTTTATTTACAACATCTTGTGCTAAGCATCAAACAGATAGTGATGCTAGAGTGAATAATTACAAAGGTTAAAAATGCTTCCCTAGGAGATGTCCTCATATCTCAACAACTCTTTTTTTGTTTTTTCAAGTCATCATGATCGTCATTGAAGCCTTATTCAAAGTTATTGGCATTGGCTTGTTTTTTCAAGTCCAAATTGAAATTGACAGAATTACAGTTCAGAACCGAGAAATCCTGGATATGAATGCTAACGAGTTTTCAATCTGGCTATTTCCACTTCATTACACTAATAACTACAGTTCATTAATAAGTGCTCCAAATGCACTCTTAGAGATGCATGCATATACCTTCACATCTCGGTCCAAATCCAAAATGGCACTGTTGAGTGCGTTTGGCTGCACTATCACATCGAATTTCAATTATTAAATTTCGATTCCCCTGTTAGCATTTGTATTCATGTTACTTAGCTTCATGTTCAAGGAAACATAGTTAACTTCTATCATTTCCTCCTTAATCAAATAAAAAAAAATTCGCAACTCAAATCATTTGGCTTTCTGATGGTAGCCTTGATTTCAGCGATAAAGGTTAGATAGTTAAGACCATCAAAGCGCAAACTTAGCTGCATTTCCATGGGCTCTCCTTATTGTCATTCCCTTGTAGTTATATGGGATGTTTGAAATTCAATTTACCTGGCCAAATGGATGCAGCCCTGTTTTAAATCATCAAGGAAGAATGTTAAGATTGTAGGAGATAAAGGTACCTTCATGATCAACCCAACCACCCAGGTTATTCCTGGACAAATCAAGGCTCTGCAGTTCTCCAAAGGAAAGAAGTAAGTCAGCATTCAGATACCATTCTCGCAACTTCCATTCCCTCATCTGGTTGAGAGAAATTTCAGTCACTCGGCCTGTCACATTGTTGCATTTGATTCTTTCCCAACTACAACAGTCAGTCCCATCCTCCCATGTAGGAAGATAAGACCCAGTCGGGTATTTGATGGACGTTTTAAGCTCCAAGAGAGAAATCCTCTCCTTCTTCAAGCACCCAAGGCATCCATGACTATGGTACTGAACACAAAGCAAAGCCCACAACCACAAAACCAATGCCCGATCCATGGAAATTGTGTTAGTTTTGCCGTGTCTTTTACAGCAGGAGAATGTGATTCAATTTATAAGCGTAAACGTTCTAAGGTCAATCAGGGTCAAGGGACAGGTGGCTAGAGATGATGGGGTATGGGAGATTGGGTCGTTTTTAAGTGATGGTGCTCCGTGGGCCCCACTATAATGTATTGTTTTATCCAGGCCGTCTATCCATTTTGGATCATTATTTTGGGGCCATAAGCCCAAAAATAAAGCAGATCCAAATCTCAGGTGGACCACACCAGAGGAAAACAGAGGTGATTCAACGCCCACCATTAAAAACTTCCTGCGGTGTGTTCCACCCGAGATCCTGTGACAACGCCCTAGGTAAAATTCATTTGATGTTCGTTAACTACACCCGCGCGTGGGATCCGTACAAATCCACACGCGAAGCTAATGTTTCGGAAGATGACGTGTGTGTGAGATCTGAGCTTCCCATCCGGTGAGCTATACCATTTATATATTCTGAATCATTCTAAATTCCAGATGGGCCACAGCATATCAAAATAGATTTGCAGCCGTTGATCTACTTTGTACACCGTGTAACTGTATGACTTATTTCCAACCTTATTTGAAACTCATATTTCACACGTGTACTCTCATGTGGATTGCATCCTGTTCTACGCGCGTGTGGAATTAGCAAGACCATCAATAATTGAAGGGGTTTCATGATAACCCTATGAACGGTTTGGATGGTACATAAACATCATGGTGAGGTCCAGGAAAGTTTCAATGGTGTACGTTTCCATTCGCACTGTTTTGTATGGGTTGGCACACCTGAGTATTGGGGGTTTTTAAAATCCCATCCTATTGGTGTCTTTAAGAACATATGGACGGAGTGGATTTTTCATGGACATCTCTGTGGGCTCCACACAGCCCCGGTCACAGGTATATATATCTCTGTGCCCAGGGTCACAGGCAATCGGTACTCGGTGGTGATTGATCCCCATGGCCCATCTGACGTGGAATTGGAAGAAAGTTCTTATTTTCTTTCATTATTAATTGTTACTCGTGCTAGATTTGTGCAGTTTAGATAGGGGGTGTCAATGGGCCGGGCTCGGGCCTGAAAAATAAGAATTTTCACAGACCTACCCAAAACACTTCACAACCGGGCTGAAACCCACTCAGCCCTGGCCAGCCCTAAGTTTAGACAGATATTAAGTGAACCAAAAAATTTATGCATTCGAATCATCCAGCCATCATTTATTGGCCCAATTCATTGGGTGGTTAAAAATAAAAAAATTTCCAATAATCCTATTTTAATATTTTTCAAACAAATCCCTTTTTTGGTTGTTGACTGAAGGGCCGTGAGATCCTCATGGTTCGGATCGAGATAATGCATGCGCCGCTTACACTGCTTGACTATCATATAACTACCTATGTTAACCCTGCACGATTCACCGGTCGTCAGGAGCTATGAACTTGAGATTCTTTTGCTGTTTTTGCTCCTTCTTTTGATGCTTTCGTTGGTCCTTTTTTTGGTCCATCTTCTCCATGTAGAGTTCAACAACCTCCTCTACATCAGTCGCCCCTCCTTTGAAAGAACTCGACCTCGAGTTCTCATTTGCCTCCAGCTCATGATACTTGAACAAGTCGGCGACATTGAACGTACAAGAGAATTGAAATTCATTTAAAAGATCAATAATATAAGCATTGTCATTGATCTTTCTGAGGATCGACACAGGCCCAATCTTCTTGTGCTTGAACTCGTTGTACGTGTTGGTAGGGAAGCGATCCTTGCGCAAATGGACAATCACTTGATCTCCAACCTCGAAGACTTTAGTGCAACGATGCTTGTCCGCGTCTTCCTTGTATTTCTTGTTTGACTCAAGCAATTTGTTCCGCACCTTGCTATATACGTATCTCCGTGATGCGGTCAGCCATGTTACTTACAATTATGCTCGTTCTAGGTAGTTTGGGTAAGGGAACCAAGTCAAGGGTGTGGCGGGGAACTCGCCCATAAATAATTTGGAATGGTGAGCTTCTCGTGGATCAGTTCACTATGTTATTAAAGGCAAAATTGGCTTGAGATAGGGCTATGTCCCACTGCTTTGGCTTGTTCCTTGAGATGCATCGAATGAGGTTACCCAAGGTTCTGTTCATAACTTCAGTTTGACCATCGGTTTGAGGATGATATGCTCTGTTGAATTGAAGTTGGGTATCGAATCGACTCCACAAAGTCCGTAAAAAATGACTCATAAACTTTATATCACGATCGGATGTGATAGTCTTCGGGATGGCGTGCAACCTCACCACCTCCCTAAAGATTAGATTGGCCACACTTGTCATGTCATATGCCTTCTTGCACGGTATGAGGTGCGCCATCTTCGAGAATTAGTCTACCACAACGAACAAAGAATTCACACTTTGCTGAGTTCGTGGGAGACCCAAAATGAAGTTCATAGAGATGTCCTCTCATGGACCTTCAAGATTGGGTAGCGGAGTGTACAACTCAGTATTCTGTGAATGGCCTTTTGAGGTCTGACACGTGTGGCAGCGTTGAACCATTCTCCCAACGTCTCAGCCTAAGTGAGGCCAGAAGTACCACTCCTCTACCAAGGCCTGATATTGCGGTTTTACCGCTTATAGAGATACTTGGAGATATGCTTAATGTCCCAGAGGGGGGTGAATAGGACTTTTTAAATTTTCAATTACAATTTAAAGATAATTCAAATCGATTACACCAACCATGATTATCACAATTACATTCAAGGCAAATACATGTTCAATTTGCAAGAAAGACTATCATTAGCATTTTATCAAACAGTTAGCATTCATGATTGACTAAACTATTTCACAAGTTCAACACATAGCAATCATTCAATCTCACAATGCACAACGAAATATAGTAGTTCGGTTTCCCTACTCCACTTCTGGTTCACGACTCAACCTATGAGAACACCGGATTTCACTATAGTCATGGTTTTAAATCAGGTTAACCATCAACTTTAACATCCTATATTCTAGGACTACGTTTACCATCTGTCGATGGCCCAAACTAGGGACTTAACGAGTTTGGATTTCAAACTCTCACCAATCCTAATCCAAGGACGGCCACGTACACTCCCGCTGGAGTTTCCCAATCTAGGGAATAATAACTCAATAAATGGACTCTCAAATACTAGACATACTTAGACGATTGAGCCTCGATTCGATGCCTTTGATGAATAGCTTCAGCTTCTCTTTGTGCTCCCAAGATCAGCTATCGATGCAAATGATATGTGTATGATTATGCCGGGTAGTTGGGAGAGAGATTGTCAAGTTCGTCTTGCCTATTCAATGCAATGGTTATGCAGGAACTACCAAAGTTCAGCACTCAATGGCTATAAAAGACCTCATGATGATATTTCGAAGGTAGGTCAGCCATGAATGCAAATCTTGAGTTCATACTTTAAACCGAGTTTTGAATACTCAATGATAAGCCATTAATGGCTAGGTTTGAATGATGAACTCAAAGGAATTAAGAGCAAGGAGGGTAGGAAGGAGTGAGTAAAAGCTCTCTCACTTGGCTCTTAATGGGTGTTGAATGCGTACCATAAAAGACCCTGAGATATTGCTTTATAGAGCCCCAAATGAGGACTCCAACGGATCTAAAATGGTCAAATCTGACCTGTTAGAGAGAAGCCCGACTGGTCAGATAGGTCAAGAGCAAAGCAAAAGACGCTGGACCCATTTTGGGTCTGACCGACCGGTCAAGACCGGTTGGATGGCTGGCCAGCAGAAAGATGTATTGTAGCTGGACACTTTTGCTATGCCTGTCCGATCGGTCAAGACTGATCTGATGGCTTCCCAGATTAATGCAATAAGGCTGTTGTATACATTCTGCTATGCTGACTGACTGGTCAAGGATGGTCGGTTGTCTTGCCAGACTACTACAACAATGGTTGCTGGACATATTTGACATGCTAGACCGATCGGTCAAGACTGGTTGGCATTTAATTTAGCAAGACTGGATTTTTTCAAGTGAAGGTTGCTGGACTGAATGAAGGAGTTAGTCCGACCTTTCAAGAGCGGTCAGCTGCCTTAGAGTTTATACACATCAGCAGCAGCCCTCTTGAAGGGTTTGTCCGACAAGTCATGGCCGGTCGGCAGCCTTGGAACCTTGGCAATTTAGCTGTATTTTCAGCTTGGATTAATGGTGCATAGAGTCCAAAGTTTGGACAGTGTGTTCAATATGATATAAGCACCTTGCCAGGAAGAGACAAGTCTAATCAACTTGAGCTATAGGGTCGAGAAGGAATGGGTTGAGTTAGGTTGATAATTACGCCGTTCATTGATGTTACAAGTCTGATCAACTTGAGCTATAGGGTCGAGAAGGAATGTGTTGAGTTAGGTTGATAATTACGTCATTTATTGATGTTTTGGGATTCTTAAGGTCGATCTATATGCAACTTACCTGAGATCTTATTTCTGCTTGAGCTTGAGCAAGGGAAGTAGCATAGACTTTAAGTCTTGAGCTTCAATTCTTCGAATGGGGCTCACAAGACAGGACACGACCAGATGGCATAACAATTGACAAAATAAAATGTACTAGCAATCTTCCCCTTTTTCAATTGTGTGACAAAACATCTATCCTAGACTCATTATGACTTCCAAATTATGATAGACCCTTAAACAAAAAAGAAAAGTACAACCAATTACATGTCTATACAAATATACAAAATGATCTTTACATAAGGATACGTATAGACTCGATTTTCTTCAAAATCTCCCCCTCAATGTTTGCACCTATAAAGTCCTGCAAAAAGATAGAATCGAACCTTCTAGGTGGGATGATTCTCTCCCTTTTTGTCAGTAATTGACAAGGGTTAGCCAGCAAAAAGATATGCCTAAGAAAGCTGCAAGGCTAGCGCCGAAAATATGTCAATCGCAGGAAATAGGGATGAGAGAGAGAAATTGAAATCCTGAGGAGATTTAAAGAACGAAACATGGAAGATATACAGATTATCGTTAAAGCATAGAGGGCTTATAGCCCAATCAACCAACCACTCCTCCACATGTATATTGAGACAAAGAATAGAACACAAAAAAATGAGCTAATAAAGGGCGGAGAGCTTGAACCATCTAACCTCCTATAGATATGCAATAAGAAACATAAGATCATATAAAGGAGAAAAAGTATAACTATAGTGAACAACTAAACAAAAATATCATCCATAAAGACATCAAAATGGGCAAGAAGCCCAATGTTAATATGTATCCCTCAACGCAACATATACAATCGAAAAATATCAAAACCATAGAAAGATAATATATGAAATCCAAATGGTGTCTTTGGTCATACAAAAAGAGAACTGTGACCAAGACACACGATATTAAACATGACACTAGTAGTCTAAGCCATCTCCCAGATCGGGGGGTGGAACATCTCCACGTGCAGCTCGCTCCCAAACCTCCATCCGCCTCTCAAGCTGTGCCAGGCGAGTCACGATAGCCTTCTGCTGCACAAGGATAGTGGCCTGTCCCTGTAAGAGCTGCATCTCGCTCTACTCGATCCCGTCGAGTCTCTGAAACAAACGCTCCTGATGCTGGCGTATCTCAATGATATATGCTAAAGGATCCACGGTAGGCGAACTACGACAAGAGAAAGCTCATGGAGGCGTACAGAATTGACTAGGTGCGAATCGTGGATCAAGGGAAGGATCAGAGGAAGGAGCTGTAGGTGAAGTCTGAGAGAGTCCAATGGAGATGGGAGGAGCCTCATGTTGGGATGACTCCTCCTGGTCATGCTGCAGATCCTGCAGATGACGACTTTGAATGGCCTCCTTGGTGAGCTCCATTCTTGCTAAGATGATGCGATTGATAATGATGGGCTTATGTATCTTATCAGTGGGACTGACAATGCCAATGGCTTCAGCAAGTTGGCATATGAGATGCCCAAAAGGAAGAAATGAGGATTTCTCATCGTCATGCAAGATGACTTGGTGAATAATAGACATGATCCAGGATGGTAAGCAAAGGGAATGACCCTGACCAACTCGATAGAGAAGACGAAACATATGTTCAATGACTTTCGCCTTGTTGCTCTGCCTAGGATACACATTACGAAAGAATAAGTTATGAAGTATTCAGTAATCCCACAGCATGGAGGATGCCCGAAGCGCACCTCCGACCCATTTAAGTGTCCTACTACCACACAGAAACTGAGCAATAACTTCATTAGGTTTAGGACCTAGATAGAAAAAATCAGTAGGAGTTTCATCAACAACCGGCACTCCAATGAATTAAGAGATGGAGTTCAGAGTGAATACACAAATACGGTCATCGCACTCAACTTTAAAGCAATTTCTTTGATGTAATTTATTCTTTGATGGTTTAACTATCTAACCTTTATGGGTGAAATCAAGGCTACCATCGGAAAGCCAAATGATTTGAGTTGCGAATTTTTAAGGAGGAAATGATAGAAGTTAACTATGTTTCCTTGAACTTGAAGCTAAGTAGCATGAATGCAAATGCTAACAGGGGAATCAAAATTTAATAATCGAAATTCGATGTGATCGTGCATCCAAATGCACTCAACAGTGTCATTTTGAATTTGGACTAAGATGTCAAGGTATGTATGCATCTTTAAAGGTGCATTTGGAGCTTATTAATGTACTGCTATTATTAGTGTAGTGAAGTGGAAATAACCAAATTGAAAACTCATTAGCATTTATATCAGGGATTTTTGGGTTCTGAACTGTAATTCTGTTAATTTCAATGTGGACTTTAAAAAACAAGCCAACACCAATAACTTTGGATAAGGTTTCGAAGACGATGATGATGACTTGAAAAAATGAAAAACAGAGTTGTTGAGATTTGAGGCCTTTTCCAAGGGAAACATTTTTAACCTTTGTAATTTAATTTACTCTACAATTACTATCTCTTCGAAGCATGTTGGAAAAAGTGTTTCCTCCTCGACATGTTGCGTTTGAGGAAACTTATTTATTTTTCTAATGAAAGATTAAGAATGGTTGGGTGACCTGTGCATGAACCCCTTTATATATATATATATATATATATATATATATATATATATATATATATATATATATATATATATAGAGAGAGAGAGAGAGAGAGAGAGAGAGAGAGAGAGAGAGGCACTCTCAAGTCCAACCAGTTGGACTATACCTCCAGTCCAACTAGCTTTGGAATTGAAAATTAATTAAGGTGATTTATTAATGTTAGTTAATGCTGATAAATGGGAGGGAGAGAAGGGAAAATGGTTTGCCCACTTGGGTGGGCCCAATGTAGTGTTTACATGAAATCTGCCCCAACTATCACGTGAATCACCCCATGTAGAGGCAAGGCACAAAAAAAGTCAGCCTCATTCGTGAGTTTGGTGGATCACATAGTTAGAAACAATATATAGGGCATTGTGATGGGATTTCCTCCTCAGATGGTCGGGCGCCCGGACCATTTTTGGCCGGGCGACCGAAATTTCATCAGGAGGTGGTTTTGGGCAGCAATGCTGCTGGGCTGTTTTGACAACAGCCGGGCGCCGGGCAGTCTTGTGACCGGGCGCCCGTTGCCCTGGCCGGGCGCTCGAAATTCAATTTTTCTCACAAGTTGCTGCTGGAATGTTTTTGGTCTGGCCGAGCGGCCGGATGGTCTGGTGACCGGGCGCCCGACCCGGCACTGATTGCTTATACACAGTTTCCTTATTGGGCTCTAAGTCATCCGTTTTTTTACTTAAGGAGTTCCAAAACGGGATTAGGGCATCCCATTGAGTGGTTTACACGTCTAAGGTGAGAAAGAGAGAAAAAGAGGGAGAGAAAAAGAGAAAAGAGAGAAAGAGGAAGCTTGTAGAAGGGAGAAGTTGCTTGAAAAGGAGTTCTTCTGCGCAACTGTCGTCTCAGCGCTTCTACGTCTTCGGGATCGGTGAGATCGCTCTACTTTTGATATTCTCTTATTGTTTATCCATCCCAAGTGGGTGAAGAAGGTTTGATCTAAGCGGTGTGTGCTTGAGATCGGTTGTAACAGTTCCCTGAAATAATGGATTGTTGATCTGGACTAGGTCCCGTGGTTTTTACCTCTTTTGAGGGTTTTCCAAGTAAAAACTCCTTGTGTTCGTGTGGTTGATGTTTATTCTTGATTATTGCATTATCAAAGTCTATAATTCTAGTGTATTGGGGGGGCGAGATCCGAAGGTTTGTGTGAAACACACCCAACAAAGTGGTATCAGAGCGTTCAAGTTGTTTGAACGGAGTGGGATAGATTCTGAATTATGGAAGGTGGCTCATCAAGGATGCTCAGCCTCAATGGTTCTAACTGGACCATATGGACGGCTAAGATGGAGGACTTGCTTTATTGTAAAGACTTGTATGCTCCAATTCTAAGCGTATCGGCGAAGACAAAGGATATGTCAGATGATGGTTGGAAGAAATTGGACCGGAAGGCGGTGGGGTTCATTAGACAAAGGTTGGATGATTCGTTTTTCTATCATGTGCCTACACAACTACAGAAGCCTCCTAGGTCTTGATCTCTTTGCCCCCCACGTTGCTAGCTGATTTAGGAAGAGGCTGTAGGTGTCTTTTTATAGCTTGGAGGCGTCACCGACTTGGAAGAATCGCGAAAATACGGAGTCCTCCCGCACTTAGGAAACCCAAAATTCGGAATTAAAAGCTGAAAACCCGCTGTTTGCTTGTGGCCGACCGATCTTGACCGGTCGGACCCATCTGAGGGGAGTCCAGGTAGTGCATATGGGGGGCCGACCTGTTGGCCGACCGGTCTTGACCTGTCGGACCCCTTTGGTCCATTGTCCAGCGTCCTCCAGCAGGATGGCCGACCGGTCTTGACCAGTCGGACCTTCTTCTCATCATATTTTCTTTCTTCCTTTCTTCTTCTCTCTTCTCTCCTTGCTTTCTTCTTTCTTTGGTCGTCGTTCAACCTTCATCCAATGGCTCTAAATGGCCCATTTTGGTCATTATTTGGGCGAAGTCGCTCTCATTCCTACAATCACAAAACATGCATTAGATGAGCCTTTTAAACATGCAAACCATGCATATAGTGTGATGTAATGGGCCATGACATGTATAAATTGGAGGCTTAACACCCCCCCCCCCCCCCCCCCCCCCCCCCCCCCCCCCCCAAACCAGCTTTTTGCTAGTCCCGAGCAAAACATGCGTGAAATAAGTTCAAACCTCCAAAACCAACTCTCCTACAGAAACTATGTTTCTATCCATTCTAAGACATACAAGTATAAAATTAAAAAAAAATGAGGTGATAAACATTGAAACCTTAAAGTCTCAAAATATAATAAGTATCCATATGAAATTCCCGCTGATTGATTGATAGATAGAAGAACTCGAACAAATTCAACCTAGTGTGCATAGTGAAAGTTCATCTCATGAGTTTTCGGGATTATCTTCTTCATAAATCAACTAAACCATGAATATCAAGGTGCACAGAGCAACAACATGCCTATGACATGAATTTGCCTTACCGTCCTTCCGACGGCTTTTACACTACGTCCCATTTCCGGCTTTGGTTACGGGTAGACCATCCCCCGGTTGGTAAATAGGTAGCCCTTTTCAGAATTTTCCACCATTTTTCCATCATTACCAATTTCATCCTTCCTTTTCCTTTTTCTTTTAAATTAGATAGGATTTTTAGAAATCCATATCTTTCGTTATTTTCCCATGGACAAGGATAGACAAATTACCCCGCCTTGGTTTCTCAACACCTTAAATCAACGTCTAGCTAATCCACAAATCACATAATCCTTTCAACCCATGAAAATCGAGTAATGTGAACTAGGTGTAAAAGTGTTCAAATTTTCTATCAATCACACAAATAGGGGAATTCACATATAAAACCATTATATTAAGAGAAGTTCAAAGCTTGCAACCACACTCACTTCGTATCTCCTTTTTTATACTCGTATCATCCCAAGTGCATAGAAACAAAGTTTTCCAAAAGAGTTTTAAATTTTAGAAAAGTAAAAATTTTTCTACATAATTGCTCGAAATGTCACAAAAGCTAGTAGATTCATCTAAGGAATCTCACCCCCCAACCAAAATCTTACATTGTCCTCAATATAATAAGATATGCAATAAGCATGATATGAGAGCAATGAAATAAAACAAAGGAGAGTGAGAACAAGAGTACCTGGGGTAGCAAGTTGATCAATTCTAACATCTTCCATTGTCTCGATGAGACTTATTCAATCCTAATTACAGAAAAATAAATCCTAACCTACCTACCTACCTTTAATTAATCCGATCGACTATATGATCAAATTTGAGCAGGATTTTCATGAATTTTAATAAGTTTCTCATGAGGACCATCCAAAGTCCTGCTCGACAGTAAACATGTGTGCTTCTTATCATTAAAGTCCAATCGTATTGTGCACCATATGCATAAAAGGAGGAGATAAGAGTAGTTAAAAGATATCTCCTCAAATTCTGATATGGGTTATGATCGATTAAAAACGGGTCCTCCCAATCAGAATTTTCAAGGGGCTGAAGGACCCATGATGGTGGAGAGACATTTATCGTGTATTCTTCAGTTAAAGTTATTTCCTCCACAATTTCAGAATTATATGGTGCTTCCACAAACAATGGTAAAGAGTGTAAAACAGTGGAATGGTGTTCTTCAGGCACCGACATCGTGTCTAACAAATTGTCCAACTCCTTGATCATCTCATCATCAAGATCATAAGATTGGGCCAAGCATTCATCTAAGAAATCGAGATAGTCGGATGAAGGATCATGATCTTGCTTGAGTGAGTGCAAAAATTCAGTTTCAATGGTGAGGGACTCTCCCTCCATGGAGTGGAATTCTTCCAAACTAGGTTCTCCATAACTAGAATGAGGCACAAAGTCGAAAGTATGTAAGGCTTTAACAATCTCTTGAATAATGGGGTCGTTTGAATTTTCAAAGTGAGCCAAGCATTCATCCAAAGAATCTGAATTTTCACTCATGGGAGTCTCATTCTCCACATTAAAATTAAGCATGTCAAGTTGGTGGAGTGACTTAAAAATATCAACCTCGGCCATCTCTTTAACATGCATATCTTCTAAAGACTCATAATCATTATGCCCTTGAGAAAAAGAAACCATAGGTTCATAAGCATCCATTGAACCCTCATTGTAAGTAACCCCACTATCACTTTCAGATTTAATGGATTCCTCGGGTTCGTCAACCATCATTGAAATCTCTTCATCATTAAGTTCAAAGCATCCAAAAGAGATTGTGGACTCACCATAATAGATGATGACATTGGGATCATCGAAATAAATCTCCTCTAAAAGTCTATTCATGAAATCCAAAGAAGGTAGGACTTGGGGTAACCCCATCCTCCTCATTAAAGGGGATTAATTCGATGCCCCCAATTTCGAGTTCAACGTCTTCACAAGATGGCGAGTAAGCATGATTGATTGTTCCTCTACATACTCTTTCCATATTTCCTCAAGTATTTGTGTATACATGTCCTTACAAGAGAAAGACGTTTTAGTGTGATTGTTAATAACCACGGTTGGTTCGTCCCTTGAACAAGGAGAATGTTGGTTTTCCCAATTAAGACCATACGCATTGTAGGATGAAGAGTTATATGATGGTTGATAGGCATATCCGTACAAGTGATCATGCATTGTCTTAACCAGTTGGCTACTATTCACCTGTTCCTGTTGCACACCTCCTACCATAACCGATGAAACACTCATGTTATTTTTAATCCGGTAATCACGTAATGTTTTCCTCGGATGATCATTATTCGATTTTTCTTCATTCCGGTATTCCCCCATCATCTTACGTCGTGTCTCAATATGTATATTGCTTTCATTAATGTAATCACGCATTGTCTTACAGGGGGGGCAGGGGGGGGGGGGGGGGTAGTGGAGGTTCCTTGAATCTCAGAAAAATACTCATGCTTGGAGGGATCCCGATCACAATGAGTTTGGGTTCCCCAATCCGACATCTCATCCTCCAAAAGGTACTTATACGCACCATTCGTCCAATCATACATGATGAAATTTAAGGAATTGAAAACTACCCTAATCTAGAAAAAATAACAAAAAGAAGGGAGATGGGGAGATGTTACCCAATAGAGTGAGATCTATGTCAGCAACAATGTCCTAAAAAATCAAACAAAAATAATTGTTAGTAATCTAGAAAAAAGAAAAGAAAAATCTACTTCTATAAAAACTGAAAATCCTACCTAACTAAAACTACCTTATAGCTATTAGAACAATTAGAACCGTTTAATCTTTTCCCCGGCAATGACGCCAAAAACTTGTTCGCTCGCCTCAAGTGTAAGGCTGCGATGTAGTAATAAATCTCGGTAAGACCGAGGTCGATCCACAGGGAAAGAAGTAAACAATTCCAACCACTCTAATAACTAGAATCTAAGAAGTTTAGGAAAATGGTTTTTCACATCAAATAGAAAAATATGAAATTAAGAAGAACTAGAGCATCAAGGATCCACTTGTAGTAGTCCAATGCTAATCCATTCATCCAAGTACAACACAATTAGAATCAAAGTCCTATCTCTCATCTAACTGGAAGATATAACATTCAAGCACAAACAATCCCACTTAAATCTGAAAATCAGATTTCTAGTTCTAATGAAGCACATAGAACTTGAACTTGTAGCCTTCGGAGTAACAGCCATGACAAGAGACTATGGTCTCTCAAGGGTTACTACAATTCGAATTCAAACAACCCAATCATGGTAATCTCAGAGAATTGTAAGGAACAAATTTCCGGAGCACACAAACTCGCACAAAACTTCTAAAAAACCAAACTTTATTCAAACTAGAACTTGAAAATCCAAAATCGAAGTAAAGGGTACTTGAAGAAACGAATTAAAGTATTGAACAAACTACAAACTTCACCTCTCAGCTCTAGCTAAGAGGTTAACTAAAAGAAAACATTAAAAACTAGAAACTAGAACTAGAAGAAGAAGAAAACTAGTTGTAGGAGGCTAGGAAGCCTCCTAGGTCTTGATCTCTTTGCCCCCCACGTTACTAGCTGATTTAGGAAGAGGCTGTAGGTGTCTTTTTATAGCTTGGAGGTGTCACCGACTTGGAAGAATCGTGGAAATATGGAGTCCTCCCGCACTTAGGAAACCCAAAATTCGGAATTAGAAGCTGAAAACCCATTGTTTGCTTGTGGCCGACCGATCTTGACTGGTCGGACCCATCTGAGGGGAGTCCAGGGAGTGCATATGGGGGGCCGACCTGTTGGCCGACCGGTCTTGACCTGTCGGACCCCTCTGGTCCATTGTCCAGCGTCCTCCAGCAAGATGGCCGACCGGTCTTGACTGGTCGGACCTTCTTCTCATCATATTTTCTTTCTTCCTTTCTTCTTCTCTCTTCTCTCCTTGCTTTCTTCTTTCTTTGGTCGTCCTTCAACCTTCATCTAATGGCTCTAAATGGCCCATTTTGGTCATTATTTGGGCGAAGTCGCTTTCATTCCTACAATCACAAAACATGCATTAGATGAGCCTTTTAAACATGCAAACCATGCATATAGTGTGATGTAATGGGCTATGACATGTATTAAGGAGGCTCAACAGTTAACCCTAAAAATCAGTTTAAGAGAAACTATATACTCTAAACAAAACCTTAAAATGTGATTAAGAGAATCCTAATCAAATAAGAAAATAAAATTAAAAATGCATAAAATTCCGTCATCTATCAATCACCGTCGGCTGATCGACCCAAGTGATTAGGCGATTGATCGGTCGATTGACCGAAGTGGCTCCAAAAGTATCTAGTGACCAAACTATTCACAACCCCAAGTGCAGGGCTACGCTGTAGTAATAATTCGGTTGAGACCGAGATCGTTCCCCAGGGACTTGCGTATGTATGGTAATATTTCCAATACAATCTAATACTAGAATTAAATTAAGAACTAATAAAAAATTCTAGTTTAATTGAAGTGATTTATGAAAACATGAACTTGGAAGGTATTGACAATGAAAGAAAACTGTCGGATAATGGAGCGATCATATCATAGTTCAGAAAACAGCTGAATTAAGGCACCAAGGATTTACTTATAGCCATCTTAAATGCATAATTCACATAGATTCAATTGATAATTCAACTGGAATTGGAGTCCTATCCTATCCAGCCGGATAATTGAGCGGTCTTATTGTAGTTTAGAAATCCAACAAAGATTAGAACTTTGGATTGAAATAGTTCTCTTATTAAGAACTAAGTTCTAGATCACAGGAAATTTAAAGCATCTAACGTGCCATTAGTCTACGGTAGATCAATGGATTATATAGATATAATGCTTGTAAAATATGTAAGTAATTAGCCTTAGCTTTCCTAAGCATCCAATGAGCTCGAAGTCATTAAAAGATCAAAGTAGAAGTAGAACTAGAACTTTATTCAAACTCAAATTTAACATGAAAGCATAAAAAATAATCTACGTTGAATCAAAGCATAAAAAATGAGCTGCAAGTTATTCATATCTAGCATCCTTTAACTAAAAACATGAAAAAAAAAAACTGAAAACTAGAAGTAAATATGGAAATCCAAAGTAGAACGCCTCCACAATTGATTCTCTTCACTCCTTCATGTCCTAGACGCCTTTAGAAGATTATGAGACACCTCTTTAATTATATAGAAAAATCTGCCACCTCCTCTCAATCTCCATAAGAATTTACACACTTACATCGGCTGTTGACCGGTCACACATGGCCATCAACTGATCGGATGTTCGGTTATTCAAGCCACCAATTGAAATAAGAAATTCATATGATCGATCGACGGTTGGCAGGGGTTAGAGACCGAGATCAGTCACTAATGGCTCTTTTCAGTCCAGCAAGCTAAAGTCCTGATGTCTTTCTTTCCTCCTTAATTTGGTCGGTTGCAGCCTTGGGCGACCGGTCAAATAATCTACCATATTTCCCTCCCGTTGATTCCCCCCGCCAGCCTTCCATCAATCGATCGCCAGACCAGTCGACATGCCTATTTTGACTGTCTCTTTCAGATTTCTTCTGGAGTCTTTATTTCTTCTTTTTCTTCTTTCTTTTCCACTTTGGCCTGATTGTTCTTGAGTTCTAATTTTGTTTAAATATTTGCAATTAAGCTTCATTCTTTTCATTCTCTCTAAAATCCTTACAATCACAAAAACATACTTAAGTTAGTACATTAAACATAAAGTTTCATGTAAACATAGCATGCAATTGGGGATAAATATACACCATTATAAGCTAGGCTTAAGACCCCCCCCCCCCCCCCCCCCCCCGCCCCCCCCCCCAAACAGCATTTTGCTAGTCCTATGTAAAACATGTGAAAATTAGACTCAATCCTCCAATCTCAACTCTCTCTTAGAAAGTAAACTTCTATGCAGTCCAAATCTATGTCGATAATGAAATTCAGAAATACTTAATAATGAGATATTTACATGCCTAACTTCAAATGACTTAGTGAGTGATCCAACCAAGTTCTAACCAATTACTTGATGAATTGAAGGTATTCAAACAACCATGGTCTAGTGTGCTCAGTGAATTCCTAACATAATTAATGAGGGTTAATTGTCTTCCATGTAGTTAATTAGTGTCAATATCCAGAAATTGTTCAGGTCAACATAATTCTCGAATAAGAATTTGCTTTACTGTTGAATGAGGATTGTTTTCATCTTTGGATTTTTCATCAACGGCTTTCACGCTTACCCCATTCCCTTTTTGGGTGTTCATAGGTAGCCTTTTTTATACAACTATTTTTTAGCCGATATTCATTATTTTTTTTTTTTCAATACTTTCAATTCAATTCACTTCTTTTTTTCTTTCTTTTTCTCTTTTGAACGTGATGGACAAGCTCCCCAGACTTGATTCCTAGCACTTTAAACTATCATCCAATCAAACCATCATAACATCCAGTCTAGTCCTTAAAAATAAGAGTTATTCGTGTAATGTGAAATAGCTTCCATTGATGTTTAAACTTTTTATCAATCAAACAATTGAAGGAACTTGTTTAAAAACTACTAATCAACCAGATTTTAGGTTTCAAGAATCAAATTAACTTATATCTCATCAGCTCATATTCACATAAACTTGAATTTGTGGAAGTTCAAACTTTTCAAAAGAATTTTGATTTTAGAAAAGTGAGACTTTTTTAAATTTTTTTCCCAAAGACAGCAAAATAACTGATAATTCTAATAGAATCTCACCCTAACCTAAAATCTACATTGTCCATAATGTAAAAGATATGCAATGCAATACTAAAAAGAGAACAACGACAATAAAGAGGAATGAGTAAGAGAGAGTACTTGAGAGATGAAAGTAGTTGCTAATTTTTCATTATAAAGAGTTCTTTAAGCTTCTAAATTCTAAATCAATTAAATAATGCAGACCTAATCTAAACTATCTTAAGAAAGCAATGTAAAAAGATGAAAAGACCTTCATCAGACTGGAAGGTCAATCCTGATAGACGAGATCCTTAAGAGGTATGGACATATCCTTCGAAGCAAAATTCTCAACAAATAGCTTAAGATGTTGTCTGTTCACCTTAAAAATGTTGTCATATTTCGGGTTTATTATCTCAATAGTCCCATATGGATAAACAATTTTAACAATGAAGGGACTGGTCCATCGAGATCTCAATTTTTTTCGAAAATAAATATAATCTCGAATTGTACAAAATGACTTTTTGATTGACCGTAAAAGTTTTACAAATGATGTTCTTATCATGGAATACCTTCATCTTGTCCTTGTAAATCTGAGAATTCTCATAAGCTTCATTCTAGATCTCTTCAAGTTCATTTATCTGATGTTTGCGTAACGAGCTAGCTTTGTCAGAATTGAAATTTAATTTCTTTATAGCCCAATATGTCCAATGTTCCAGTTCCACAGGTAAGTGATAAGCTTTCCTATCGACGAGTCTAAAGGGTGACATTCCAATGGGAGTCTTAAAAACAATATGGTAAGCTCATAGCACATCAGTTAGTCGAAGGGACCAATCCTTGCGATCCTGGTTTATTATTTTCTCAAGAATGTTTTTTATCTCCCTATTGGATTTCTCGGCTTGACCGCTCGTTTGTGGATTATAAGGGGTGCTCACTTTGTGTGTAATGCCATATTTCTTCATCAAAGTTTCAAAATGCCTATTATAAAAGTGAGACCCACCATCACTAATAATGGCCAAAGGCGTTTCGAATCTAGAAAAACATTTTTTTAAACTGAATGACCATTTTATGGTCATTTGCGACAAGGAATGGCCTCGACCCATTTGGACACATAGTCGACGTATAAATTTCCAAAAGATGAGAGGAATGGTCCCATGGAATTGATGCCCCAACAACCGAATATTTCAATGATCAGGATATAATTGAGTGGCATCATATTTCTACGGGATATTCCTCTCAATTTCTGACAAGGCTTATATAAGCCTTACAAAACTTGTAAACATCTTTGAACATGGTGGGCCAATAAAAGCAGCACTGAAGAATTTAGAGGTGGTCTTCTTAGTCGAAAAGTGTCCACTACATGCTTGAAAGTGACAAAAGGAGATAACATTGTATTTCTCATGATCTAGCACACATCTCCTTATGATTTAATCGGGACAGTACTTGAATAAGTACAGATTGTCTAAAAAAAAAACTTGCATACCTCAGTAAAGAATTTGTTCTTATCTTTTTTGACCAATGAATCAGAATTGTACCTGTAGTAAGATAGTTAAAAATGTCTGCGTACCAAGGTAATTGGGAGACTTCAAAGAATTATTCGTCAGGGAACATGTCATTGATCGGTGTTCCCTTAGTGGAATCAGCTACAACAAGACTAGAGAGATGGTCAGGAACTACATTTCTACTCCCTTTTTATCTCTAATTTCCAAATCAAATTCTTGAAGTAGAAGGATTCATCTCAACAAGCGAGGTTGAACATCCTTCTTAGAAAGAAAGTACTTGAGCATCGCGTGGTCTATGAATATGACAGTCTTAGACCCTATCAAGTAGGACCTAAACTTGTCCAAAGAAAACACTATGGCTAAGAGTTCATTCTCCATAGTAGTGTAATTTGCTTGCGTGGGCTTTAGAGTTCTAATCACATAGTAGATGACATAGAGCTTCTTCTCTTTTCAGTGACCCAACATCGCCCCAATAGCATAGTCACTTTCGTCTCACATGATTTCAAAAGGGAGGCTCCAATCAGGTGGTTGTATTATAGGAGGACTTGTCAACATGCCTTTAAGTTTGGAAAAGGCCTTTTGACATTCCTCACTCCACTCAAATGAGGTTTTCTTTTGAAGAATGTTATACAAAGGACGAAAGATGAGATTAAAGTCCTTTATAAACCTTCTGTAAAATCTAGCGTGTCCCAAAAAGGACCGCACATCACGTATGCTCTTGGGAGGTGGGAGGTTAGAGATAAGATTGATTTTAGCTTTGTCCACCTCGATTCCCTTGGATGATATTATGTGACCAATGATTATTCCCTTCTGAACATGAAGTGACATTTCTACCAATTTAGCACAACGTTCTTCTCTTCACATCTTTTTAAAACAATTTTTAAGTGCTCGAGGAATTCATTATAGCTACAACCAAAGACGAAGAAGTCATCAATGAAGATGTCAAGAAATTTTCCCACCATATTAGAAAAGATGCTCAACATATAATGTTGGAAAGTGGTGGGAGCATTACATAACCCGAATGACATTCTCCGGTATGTGAAGGTGCCAAAAGGGCATGTGAATGTGGTCTTCTCTTGATCCTCAAGAGCTATCTCTATCTGGTTATATTCTGAATATCCATCGAGGAAGAAAAAGCAGGAATGACCTGCTAGCCTTTCAAGAATTTAATCAACAAAAGGTAAAGGGAAGTGGGCTTTCCTTATGACTATGTTTAACTTCTTGTAGTCAATGCACCTTCTCCAACTGGTAGTGACTATGGTTGGCATGAGTTCATTGTTGGCAATAGTTACGATGGTGATTTCGGACTTCTTAGGCACCACTTAAGTTGGACTCACACATGGACTAGCAGATATTGGGTAGATAATACGTACATCCAATAGTTTCAATACTTCGGCCTTAACCACTTCTTTCATATTTGGATTTAAACATCTTTGTGGTTTCCTAGATGTTTTTACATTCTCTTCTAGGTGTATGCGACAAGTACAAATCACGGTGTCAATGCCTTTGTTGTCTGCAATTGTCCATCCGATGACATCCTTATGTTCTTTGAAAGTAGAAATCAACTTACTCTCTTGTTCCTTATCCAAGTAGAAAGAAATCACCACTGGATATGTCCCTCCTTGACCTAAGTAGGCGTTTTTATGTTCATCCAGTAATGGTTTTAGGTTAGGCTTCGATGCCTTGACACTAAACGATAAGGGTTGTTGTCAGTTACAGGTAATGATTGAAATTGTGCCCTCCACAGGCTAGTTTCAAGTACCGGCACAGAATCTAATAAAGCATCCATCTCCCTAATCATGTCATCATTAATTTCAAGGGAGTGGGCCAAACATTGCTCTAAGTGATCAAAGTACAAAGTTTGGAGAGATTTTTCTTCCACGAATGAATCGATCAAGTTAATTTTGTGGAACTCCTCATCTCCATCATTTTATTGTTTACACATGTTGAAAACATTTAACTCAAGCATCATGTTCCCAGAGGACATTTTCATAACCCCATTCCTATAATTAAGTTTAGCATTTGATGTAGCTAGGAATAGGTGGCCAAGTATGGCAGGAATTTAAGTGCTAGCATGAACAACTGGTTGTGTGTTTAAGACAATGAAGTCTATCTACTAGTAGAACTTATCAACTAGGACAAACACGTCCTCAATCACTCCCCTCGGTATACGGATCGAACAATCGGCAAGTTAAAGTGTGATTTTAGTAGGTTTCAATTCACCAAAACCCAATTGTTCATAGACCAAGTAGGGGATCAGATTTACACTTGCCCCCAAATCAAGTAAAGCTTGCTCAGTCCGATAGTCACCAATCACACATGATATGGTTTGGCTACCGGGATCTTTGTATTTTTGGGGCACATGTTGTTCAATGATGGTACTCACTTCTCTGTCAAAAATATTTTCTTTTAATCATTGTGCCTTCTCTTGATTGTACAAAGGTCCTTTAAAAAATTAGCGTATGACGGTATTTGTTTTATAGTATCTAATAAAGGGATGTTGATCTTTGCCCTCTAAGATATCTTGATTTTTGTTAAAAGGCTTGGGTGGAATTAACCTTTACGAAAATGGAGCCACATGCTTATACTCTTTCTCCAGCTCTTTCTCATGTGGAATGGCGCTAGGTTCATCATCTCTCTCAGGATTTACCGGATCCTTAGGCTTTGCGGCCTTTACCGAATTATATATATATTTTTAATTTACTACTTCTAATAGTGGTGATGGACTTAGCATGTTCCATATGTTGGGAGGATTAGCTAGAACTACCAATCTGAAATTGGATTTTCGGGTTAGAAAGAAGTTGGATAGGAAGTGTGCATTCTTCCTAATACTTAGATGAGATTCAACTCTTGCAATTGAAGTTTTGAGATCATTAATGGCTTGTGAGGTGGTTTGGTTAAATTTGTGTAGTTTGTGCATAAAATCGTCTAATTTTTTAGAATTGTTCTAATTATACGCAGCTTGGACTTGTACAAATGCAGCCAACATCTCCTCGGGGTGGCCTTAGGTGTTATCACTAGGGTTCGTCCCACCATGGGTTGTCTTTGGGGATTGTTGTTTGTATTTGCAGTTGGTCCATTCCTCCAATTGAAGTTCGGGTGGTTCCTCCAAGTAGAATTGTACGTGTTTGAGGTTGGAGCACTAAACGGACATTCGTAATTGGTTATGGCATTTGATTGTTCTTGTAAAAGCTCTTGAAACGCAGGAATTATTGGAAAATCCTGTGTCGCATTCACATTGGTCGCATAAATACCACAAACATTATCATGTAACGCCCTAGATTTTCGAGATTTATTTGAATTTTTTTTAAAATTCATTTTTAATTTATTTTTTTAATTATCGTACATTTACCGTTAATTTGCGAATAGCGGGACATCCGTAGGAGATCCGATAGGGGACCCTTTACAAAAGTTGCTTAGAATGATCCCATAAACATCGTAGAAAGATCAGATTTCAAAAATCATGCACTTTTTAAGATAATTACGAAAATGCCATTAGTTAAACTTAAGTTAAGATGCCATTTTTAAGTATTATAGTTTCTGACGATCGCTTTCACGCAAAACCCTGAATTTAAGCTTTTGGGCACATATTAACCATACACATCAAATTTCAACCCTTAAATCATAGTAGAAGTGGTCCAATTGTCAAATCAACCCCTTAACCGTTGATTTTCATGTCCATCGAGTGAGGAAAGTGGATGGTTAGTCATAGTCGAATATTTGTCTTCATATGAATGATTTGGATCGTCTTTATCATGGACCAATAGTGTGATTTGAGTGCCCCACCTTGATAAGCATCTTTCTTATGCGCGAAGTTATCCTGTTTTAGAAATTAACGAGTTACCAACTCTTTTTAGATCTGAACCTTTCAATTTACCCACTTCTCACCATCAATCGCTTCTCAAATTTGGACCACTTATTATACTCATATGAATACAACTTTACACAAAATTTGGACCCCGATCTATAATCCTACACCGTTGAACCACAAAGCCAGCACCTTCCTTTTCCGCCACAAATTGAAATTTCAGATCTAAGCATTTCTCACCATCAATCAACTACTAAATTTTGTACAATTGTTTGCCTATCATGACTACATATTTTTCCAAAATTTGGGCCCTGACCATCAAGCGTAGACCGTTAATTGAGATCTAGCCCATTTTAGCACCCGTTAGGCCATTTTTAAGGATCGGCCAATCTAGAATGTGGATCATCAAGAAATTTACGTATTCTGACTCTACTCTTCGAGCTTGATAAGATGAACAGATTGGAATTGATCATAGATCATCCGAATATTGAGATTTGAGAAACCCACCTCAAGAAGTTGTTACACAAGACCTCGCGTGCACATTCCTCTCCATATTTCTACTACGCACCTCCAAATCCTTCTCCTAACCCTAGCCTCCATGCCTTAGAGAGAGAGAGAGAGAGAGAGAGAGAAGAGAAGAGAGTTCTTTCTCATAATTTTTTCAGCGGCTAAGATCTTCTACAATTCTCTTCTTCTAAGTCCATCCTAAGGTGAGGATTTTCCTTCAAGCCTTTCATTAATAATATTATGATTATCATAAGTTTCTTTTGTGGCATGTGAAGTTGTTTTGTTTTGAATTGCTAATCCATATAACATGAAGTTTAATGTAGGATTTGTAATGAATATCATTATATAATGATGTGATTCATTGTTTAGATTTTTGACTAAGAAGCATTGTATTTGTGTTATTTATCTTTGTGAAATCTATGCCTTTATTTCCGTAATCTGTGTTTTACAAGTAACATTGGTTTTCATATTGTGATACGAAATATGTGTATAAGATCATCATATGGACATCCCATTATTGTATACTCTTTGTCCCTAAGTTGGTAAAATTATTCGATGTAGAGAGATGGAACCCATGAGAGGTGTCCATGATGGAAGAATATATCTTGACTTAACTGAGAGAATGAAGTGATTGCTTGTTAATGGATCCTTACATGTACATGATGCTTGATTTGATCCATTTACAGTACATGGGTATTTTAATGAATTTGGTCATGATGTACAACCTTGGCTTTTTGGGACATGATGAATCATAAAACGGGACAATGAGTGGACACTAATGGTATACAAATTCTCATGAGCCGGGATTGGTGCTATGGACACTAATCCCGTGCTGTCGGCCTATGCTGGGTTGCTTGCGACTCCCCATAGTGACCATTGAGTTTTATTTAAATCGGTTGTATGCGAAAACACTTAAATAAAGGTGAAACTAAAGTCATGCATTCACTTGGCTCCATGTGGGTGTACGGAATTGAGAATAGGCTAGAGCGTCCTACTTCTCCCGTACACTGTCACGTGTAGATTTGGCTATGAACGTCCCATTTCTCACGTGGTCGGGCAAAACTATGGGCTTGTGCGTCCCAGGAACCTCTGGTGACTAGTGGCTGGCGTGAAGTCGTAACAGGGAGTCTCCCACTTCATGTATTGTGATTCTAGCCAGGGTGCCTTAGCCAGAGCATGCATTCCATGCATCGCATTAACAAAGATTTTTACTTGATTGTTTTGTTTGAATAAAGATATTATTGTGTTATGTTACTCTGAGTTTTATACATTGTTATTCTTGATAGTCTTGGAGGGAATATTCCTCATTATGATAGCGTTTAACGCTATCCCAAACATAATTTAGATGATGCAGGTGAAGATTCAGGTAATGAACTCGATTTTCAAGGAAAAGAGTTTGATGTTTGTACAATCACATGGCGGATGACGATGTTGGAGAAACTTAATCGATGTTTTCATTTATTAAATGTTTCTTTTGAGTAGTTGATACATTTATGGAATTGTAATAAGTCTTCAAGAGAAGACATGGTTTTGTATTTTAATTAATCAGTATGGATATTGGTTGGTTCTCTTATTTAAACATTGATGATGACGTAGTAAGTTTGATAGAATAAGATGATAATTGTTTCCGCCATTGTGCTTGAATGCTATATTTTATTATTTGACAAATTAGTTATTCCATAAATTCTTGGAAATTCGGCAGTCGTATTATACACGAGAGTCGAAAATCTCGGGTCGTTACAGTTGGTATCAGAGCACAATCGGGACCTCTGGGTGAGAAGCCCAACCATTTTCATAATAAATATCCCTTAGGGCTTAGGTTCCCATGAAATAGAAACAAAAATGCTTAGGTTCATCCCCCATTGGATGCATGAGATGTTATGAATCTAGAGACTCAAGCATAAGCCCCTTAAAATCATTAGGATAGCCGATGAACGTAAAAATATGAAATTTTAGGATTTTTAGGAAGTGGATTCTCACTTTTCCTAAAAGTTTTGGAGCTCTCATCATTTTCTCATATTTAGATCAGCGTTACACTGAGTCATGGGATTTATCTCCCTCAAATTTTAAGGATAACTATTTTATTTTGAATTGTTTTTGTTAGGACAAATTTCCTGACCCTTTGGCAATGTCACCACTAATAATTATATTTTTGGAATTGATAAATTTTTGAAAATTTTTATACATATTTTTAACTCATTACTCAACACTTTCATAAAATTTCAGATCAATCCTACATCTAGATAAATCGTGAAAATTCTGTTAGTAGAGAAAATCTTGCTTTGGAAACTGCTGAACTGTTACGTTTTTCAGACTTTTAGAGGTCAGAATCATATCTTACCATAGGAATTTGATTCTAAGAAAAATTAGGGTGATTTCTCACCTAACCTTCAGATGACCCTCCAAATTTCAAGCAAAAATCACATTCTGTTTGAGAGATAAAATTCTAAGAGCAGTTATAAGTCATGTGTTCCAGATTCGACACTATCCTAGTTCATTAGCTTTGAAAACCTCTGAACCCCTTGTTTAGGCTTAGTTATTGTGAGATGGCACCCTTAGAAATACTTCCTAGCATATTCTCATACATCCCTAAGAATTTGAGGCCCAACCCTCTTACTTAAAGTAGATTATAGTAACCATAAAATGTCATGTACCAATCCCTCACATAGATCTTCGACCATGTCTAACAATGAAAGTAAATAAGATCTCGTAAAGTTTTAATGTTTTGTATTGTTGGATTTTAATTTACGTGATCTTCGTTGATTTTTTTGTTGGAGAATACATGAAAGTCCCCACAATGTTAGACTAAATCGGCCGCACGGGAGGGCAGAACCGTACCAAATATATTGTGTAAAGGATCCTCATACAATCTCATCTACATAGCATTCTACCCAAAACAAAAAAAATAGAAAATCCCAAAACTCAAAAAAGAGTAGAGTATAGTTCTCACCATTACGCCTCCTCGGGCTTAATGTCTTCGGAAACAATTTCCCTTCCGCAGCATAATCCGCACTCGGGCTCAGCAAGCCATGTTCGACCACGAAGAGGAAGCTCACTTCTTCCCCGCCATCGAGATGGCCGAAGCGCAACCTCCAGCGCAACAATCAATTGAGAATACGCCAATCATGCAAGAATTGACACAAGGAATGAGAGCAATGCAAGAAATGCTCTTGCAATTCATGCAAGCGCAAGCTACCGCAGCAGCCAACAATCAAGTTGGCCCAGTTCAGCAATCTCAACAGCCATGCCGAGTCCCTCCGGCCTCAGTTCGAATCAAGCACAACCTTCAAAGTCTGCCCAAGATTATCGACAACAGCCATCCCAGCCCTTCGCCATGGGGCATCCTCCTCAGTACCTTCCCGCGATGAAAAGGCCGTCTCAGAGTATTCCCATCGCAGGGACTTCCAGTCAGCTTCCAATCACTCTTGCAAACAACAATCTCAGTAGATTTTAGCATGTCCCCGCAGATGGGACCCCTTTTCTTTCTCACCATGTCCCCGCCGATGGGACATTTACTCAATTTCAACACATCCTCGCCGATGAAATTTCAATTCAATTTCCAGCAGTAGGGACAGCACTGGCGAATGCCCACAATGGGGTCAGTATCAAGCCCACATCAATCAACGGACAGTGGCGAATACCCAACAAGGGGGTCACTTCCCAGCATCTCAGCCTCCTACAAACAGGAGCACTTTTTAATTCCAGCACATCCCCACCGATGGGATTTCAGTTAATTTTCAGCAATCTTCAATTCAGCAAACTCCAGTTAATTTCCAGCAATCTTCAATTCAGCAATCTCTAGTTAATTTCCAGCAAGTTCCAATTCAACCTTTAGTACAGTCTCCAGTTCAATTACAGTCATTTCAAATGCAAGTTCATCAGAATCCAGTTCAATCATCAAATCAATTTCAGCAACCCGCAGTTGCTTTCCAGCAAGCCCATAGGGTCGAAGACATCGACCACTATGCCAAAGAAGAACGTGCGTTACTCCGAGAGGCACCAGTCGTTTTGAATAGATCACCCAGGACTGGACGAGTTGCGGGAGCAGTTCCAGATCTTGCAAAATCAACTTCAGCGACAACAAGGAATCGATCTACCTTCGACCAAGTTCAGAGACTTGTGTCCTTTTCCAGATGCTCAGATACTTCAAAACTTTGAGGTACCAAAATTCAAAAGATACGACGGCAGCGGTTGTCCCACAGCACATCTCAAGGCTTTCTGTGGAGAACTGAGTACAATCTCAGGAAATGAAGGGGCCCTCATTCGCTTGTTCCAAAAATCTCTGAAGGGTGATGCCCTGGATTGGTACACATCATTGGATTGCCATCATATTAGGACTTGGGAACAACTTTTCCAGGCTTTCGTCGACAGATTAGCGTACAATCTCAACATGGCACCCAGAAGAGCTGACCTCCCGGTTCTCAGGCAAAGGAGTGATGAAACGCTATCAGCTTATGTGGGACGTTGGCGAGCTATGGTAGCCAGAATGTGGACACCTATCGATGACGAAGAACAAATCTCCATGATTGTTCATTCAACATATCCTGGCATATCTGGATATCTCATCTCACATCCATATGCGAATTTCTCACAGTTAATCCGTGCTGGAGAGCAAGTCGAAGGAGCAATCCGCGCTGGGACAATCTCCCCATGGCCTCATCAGGCCACTCCAATCAAATGGAACAGAGTGGAAGGTGAGCCTACCGAATACGAGAGCGATAATGATAGTGTTCCCATCTCCCATCCAATGGAAGAAGATGATCTTGTCGCCTCTACCGAAGGTGCACTATTCCTCCCTCAGCATGGACAACCGCAGCAACAACAACAGTCAAGATGGAACTCACAGTTCCCTAATCAAGGTTGGCAAGGGGCACCCCTAACCAGTCCAGTTTCAGAACCCCTCATCCTGCAAGGGGCATCTCCAGTCGATCTAGTCTCCGCAATGCAAGGGGCACCTCCTGCCTATTCAGCTTTCATCAGCCAAGAAGAGCCTCCTCTCTAGTTTATCCGTGCTATCAACTCTAGTTCAGAGTTCGAACCTCTCATCCTACAAGGGACATCCTCAACTATTTCAATCCTAGAGCCCATCATCATGCAAGGGGTACCTCCAGTCAGTTCATTCTTCATGTCATTGCTCAACGAGGGGCACAACCTACCCATTCTAGCCAACCAAGGGCAGAACTTGCCTATTCTAGTCAACCAAGGGGACGACCTCCCTGTCGCAGCATCACTCAGCCAGGGGCACAACCCGCCCACTCCATCCAACTAGGGGTACAACCTGCCCACAACATCTAGCCAGGGGCACAACCTGCCCATTTCTCCAGCAAACAACCAGGGGCACAACTTCCCCACAGCACCTGTCTATTTGGCTTCTACTTCAGCCATCAGCCTCCAAGAAGAAGACCCTTCCATGGGTAGCATGCCACATGCCCTAATAGAGTTGGGGCCTAGCTTCAATTATGTGGCCACTATCGAGGAGGTCGAAGGGGAGATTGATGTCCAGGTTCTGATCGGTCCAAAAATATCAACCATCACTCTTCAAGTCTTGGACATCTCAACTTCATTCCATCTCCTTCTCGATCGGACCTGGTTTCACAGAATCGGTGTCATCTCTTCAAATCTTCACCAAAAGGTTAAGCACATCTTCGGAGATAGGGCGATCACCATCATTATCGATCCGGGACAATTTTTCATGGTAGAAGCATCCAACCTTCGAGAGCCTACCATCCCAGCCATGGACGTACAATGCTCTAATGGGGAGGTCTCATACCATCACAATGCAAATTACTTCCCTCGTGCATGTCCCATCGGATCGAACTACGTCTTCCTTCCTGTCGAGAGTAAAATATTCTACTATCAGCTTGAATATCAAGACTCGACCCGAATCATGGGAGTTCAAGAGAATGTGGATAGAGAAAGACTGCGATATCAGCCCACTCGGATTAGGAAACCAAAGCACAAAAGTATTAGAAGAAGACGGGGTCATCAAGAAGAAGGGAATCTCTGTATCTGCACACCAATCCAGTTTATCAAATCCCAAGGGTCGACACTCGGAATTTCGAATGGATACTAATGAACTCAATGCTCAAATGCGAGTAGAAGATCTAAGTATCGGATCCGAATCTACTTGAACTATTCACCCGTGATGTCGACACAATACAAATCGCATCCTTGTTCTAACTGGACGACTTTTGTGCATTCTCTTGAAATGTGTGTAATTGTTTTCTTTGGATGACTAAAATAAGATAGATGTATAGACGACCCTAGGACGTAGAAGCTTAGCCACTTAGACCCTATAAAGAGTTAGAATACGGTATCCCTAACCTCACATTTTTGTCGCACTTTCAGCTATTAAAGAACTGTCGATGATATCTCATTCACTTTGTTATCCGCTTGTTTATCCACTCATTCAAGTGACCATCCGATCATGCCAACCTAATCAAACCCAGATCTATCTTTTAAACTCTTGATCAGTCATTTCGTTAGCGATCAAACATCCTTGATAATTATCTAACCCTAATCATCTTAGATCCTTGACTATAAGAACACTTACCCAAACCTGAGAAATATTAGGGCGCTAGATGATTGAATGATTTGAGAGACCAATCAATATATTTAGAACCATCTAGGAATCAGAGTGCGCAGTGGAAGCATGATAGGAAAGAAATTTGGGGAAGCATGTAAAAATCGATGTCGAGTATAGATTTATTTTTAAGGGGGGTGGATTGTGATCGCATCTGACCCGGAATAGTTCAGAAAGTTAGACGAGAAGTCATAAAGTGAGATTGCCCTCAATCTTTTATCAACGATGCTTAGGAAACTTCGAGGACGAAGTTTGTTTTTAAGGGGGGTGGTTTGTAACGCCCTAGATTTTTGAGATTTATTTGAATTTTTTTTAAAATTCATTTTTAATTTATTTTTTTAATTATCGTACATTTACCGTTAATTTGCAAATAGCAGGACATCCGTAGGAGATCCGATAGGGGACCCTTTACAAAAGTTTCTTAGAATGATCCCATAAACATTGTAAAAAGATCAGATTTCAAAAATCATGCACTTTTTAGATAATTACGAAAATGCCATTAGTTAAACTTAAGTTAAGATGCCATTTTTAAGTATTATAGTTTCTGACGATCGCTTTCACGCAAAACCCTGGATTTAAGCTTTTGGGCACATATTAACCATACACATCAAATTTCAGCCCTTAAATCATAGTAGAAGTGGTCCAATTGTCAAATCAACCCCTTAACCGTTGATTTTCATGTCCATCGAGTGAGGAAAGTGGATGGTTAGTCGTAGTCGAATATTTTTCTTCATATGAATGATTTGGATCGTCTTTATCATGGACCAATAGTGTGATTTGAGTGCCCCACCTTGATAAGCATCTTTCTTATGCGCGAAGTTATCCCGTTTTAGAAATTAACGAGTTACCAACTCTTTTTAGATCTGAACCTTTCAATTTACCCACTTCTCACCATCAATCGCTTCTCAAATTTGGACCACTTATTATACTCATATGACTACGACTTTACACAAAATTTGGACCCCGATCTATAATCCTACACCGTTGAACCACAAAGCCAGCACCTTCCTTTTCCGCCACAAATTGAAATTTCAGATCTAAGCATTTCTCACCATCAATCAACTACTAAATTTTGTACAATTGTTTGCCTATCATGACTACATATTTTTCCAAAATTTGGGCCCTGACCATCAAGCGTAGACCGTTAATTGAGATCTAGCCCATTTTAGCACCCGTTAGGCCATTTTTAAGGATCGGCCAATCTAGAATGTGGATCATCAAGAAATTTACGTATTCTGACTCTACTCTTCGAGCTTGATAAGATGAACAGATTGGAATTGATCATAGATCATCCGAATATTGAGATTTGAGAAACCCACCTCAAGAAGTTGTTACACAAGACCTCGCGTGCACATTCATCTCCATATTTCTACTACGCACCTCCAAATCCTTCTCCTAACCCTAGCCTCCATGCCTTAGAGAGAGAGAGAGAGAGAGAGAAGAGAAGAGAGTTCTTTCTCATAATTTTTCCAGCGGCTAAGATCTTCTACAATTCTCTTCTTCTAAGTCCATCCTAAGGTGAGGATTTTCCTTCAAGCCTTTCATTAATAATATTATGATTATCATAAGTTTCTTTTGTGGCATGTGAAGTTGTTTTGTTTTGAATTGCTAATCCATATAACATGAAGTTTAATGTAGGATTTGTAATGAATATCATTATATAATGATGTGATTCATTGTTTAGATTTTTGACTAAGAAGCATTGTATTTGTGTTATTTATCTTTGTGAAATCTATGCCTTTATTTCCGTAATCTGTGTTTTACAAGTAACATTGGTTTTCATATTGTGATACGAAATATGTGTATAAGATCATCATATGGACATCCCATTATTGTATACTCTTTGTCCCTAAGTTGGTAAAATTATTCGATGTAGAGAGATGGAACCCATGAGAGGTGTCCATGATGGAAGAATATATCTTGACTTAACTGAGAGAATGAAGTGATTGCTTGTTAATGGATCCTTACATGTACATGATGCTTGATTTGATCCATTTACAGTACATGGGTATTTTAATGAATTTGGTCATGATGTACAACCTTGGCTTTTTGGGACATGATGAATCATAAAACGGGACAATGAGTGGACACTAATGGTATACAAATTCTCATGAGCCGGGGTTGGTGCTATGGACACTAATCCCGTGCTGTCGGCCTATGCTGGGTTGCTTGCGACTCCCCATAGTGACCATTGAGTTTTATTTAAATCGGTTGTATGCGAAAACACTTAAATAAAGGTGAAACTAAAGTCATGCATTCACTTGGCTCCATGTGGGTGTACGGAATTGAGAATAGTCTAGAGCGTCCTACTTCTCCCGTACACTGTCACGTGTAGATTTGGCTATGAACGTCCCATTTCTTACGTGGTCGGGCAAAACTATGGGCTTGTGCGTCCCAGGAACCTCTGGTGACTAGTGGCTGGCATGAAGTCGTAACAGGGAGTCTCCCACTTCATGTATTGTGATTCTAGCCAGGGTGCCTTAGCCAGAGCATGGATTCCATGCATCGCATTAACAAAGATTTTTACTTGATTGTTTTGTTTGAATAAAGATATTATTGTGTTACGTTACTCTGAGTTTTATACATTGTTATTCTTGATAGTCTTGGAGGGAATATTCCCCACTATGATAGCGTTTAACGCTATCCCAAACATAATTTAGATGATGCAGGTGAAGATCCAGGTAATGAACTCGATTTTCAAGGAAAAGAGTTCGATGTTTGTACAATCACATGGCGGATGACGATGTTGGAGAAACTTAATCGATGTTTTCATTTATCAAATGTTTCTTTTGAGTAGTTGATACATTTATGGAATTGTAATAAGTCTTCAAGAGAAGACATGGTTTTGTATTTTAATTAATCAGTATGGATATTGGTTGGTTCTCTTATTTAAACATTGATGATGACGTAGTAAGTTTGATAGAATAAGATGATAATTGTTTCCGCCATTGTGCTTGAATGCTATATTTTATTATTTGACAAATTAGTTATTCCATAAATTACTTGGAAATTCGGCCGTCGTATTATACACGAGAGTCGAAAATCTCGGGTCGTTACATATCAACACTCTCACTAGGTTTGATCATTTCTACTTCCTTTAATTCCATGGTCTCAACTTTTCCAATGGGATTAGCCGCCCTTGCATTGACATCGTCTTCTTCCTTTAAGATGTAAATTTTTTCCTTAAGTCGGGCTGTTTCGGGATTTGTTGGTTTAGATGTATCTTACGATTGCGCATTTTCAGCCAACATATCAAAGTAATCCCACGCTTCATCAGCCTCTTTGTTCATGAATTCCCCATCGCACATCATCTCTACGTATTGACCCATGGGCGAAGTCAGTCCATCATAGAAAAAGCTTATTACCTGCCAAGTTTCATAGCCATGATGTGGGCATGCATTTAGAAGATCCTTAAACCTCTTCTAACATTGAAAGAAGGTTTCACCTCTTTTTGGGCGTAATTCATGTACCCCGCTTCAGCGTATTGGTTTTATGAACTGAGAAGAACTTTTTAAGGAACTCTCAGGTCATCTTGGCCCATGTACCAATAGATCGTGACCTTAAAGCATGGAGCCATGATTTAACTCTCTCTTTCAAGGAAAACAGAAACAGTTTAAGCCTTAAGGTATCATCCGATACATTGAGAAACAGTTTAAGCCTTAAAGTATCATCCGATACATTGTTAAAGTGTAATGTAGCTAGTATCTCATCAAACTCTTTGAGGTGTAAATATGGACTCTTGGAATCAAGTCCATAGAATTTAAGGAGTTGGATCACTCTGAGTTTGAAATCCACATTCCATGTATTGTGAGGGAAGATCATGTAGGAATTAGTGCTCGCTCTAGCAGGTTGAAGATAATCACGTAGAGTTCTAGGATGAGGAGCATTTACTCACTTCATTCTCTCGAATTTATGTTTAATTTTTGGCTTGTTGATTTGGTTGATTTGCCTCTATGTTTGGTTGATTCTCAACCATGTCTCTTGAAAATTCAAAAGATCTCAGATCTTTCCTAACATGTTGATGGTTAGATAGTCCTTCAACTATTCCTCCTTCACTTAGTAACCAAAGTGTATGGTCATGGACCCAATTGGGCATGAATCAAGCAATCCTAAGTCTAAACTACTTCTGCGGGAAAATACTCGATTTGACGAACTAAGTTAGAATCCTGCAAAACTAGAATACAAGTAAAAAAAAAAAAAAAAGAAGTTAGTGTTCTTAAATTGGTATAGAACTCCTAATGTAAGAAAAAAAAATAGAACTAATCCTCTCTTAAAACAATCCTAATTATTAAACTATTTCAGAGAAATACCATTACAAACAAGATCCTCGACAACAGTGCCAAAAACGTGTCCACAACCCCAAGTGCTTGGTTGCGTTTAGTACTAATTCGATGGAGATTGAGATCGTTCCTTAGGGACTTGTGTATGTAATCTTTCCAAAACAATCTAACGCTAAAATTAAATTAAGAACTAAACTAAAATTCTAGTTTAATTAAAGTGATTTGTGAAAATAGGAACCTGAAAGGTATTGACAATGAAAGAAAACACTATGGCACCAAGGATTCACTTATAACCATCTTCAATGTTCAATTCACATAGATTTAGTTGATAAATCAACTACAATTGGATCTTATCCTATCCAGTCGGATAATGGAGCATTCATATCATAGGTTAGAAATCTAGCAAAGATTAGAACTCTGGATTGAAACAATTCTCTCATTAAGAACTAAGTTATAGGTTATAGAAAATTCAAAGCATCTACCGTGCCCTTAGTCTATGGTAGATCAATGGATTATATAGATCTAATGCTTGCAAAACATGTAACAAGTCTTAGCTTTCCTAAGCATTCAATGAGCACAGAGTCATCAAAAGATCAAAGTAAAATTAGAACTAGAACTTTATTTAAACTTAAATAAATCCAAATTAAACATAAAAGCATAAAAATAAATATAGGTTAAATCAAAGCATAAAAAATGAGCTATAAGCTTCTGCTCTTAGCTAGCTAAGATGATTTAGTTCATCTCTAATACTTTGAACTAAAAACTCTTAAAAACATGAAAAACAAACTAAAAACTAGAAGTAAATAGGAAAATCCGAAGTAGAATGGCTCTACAACTGATTCTCTCCACTCGTTCACCTCCTAGATGCCTTTAGAAGACCAGGAGACACCTCTTTATATTGGAAAATTCGTCACCACCTCTCAATCTACGTAAGACTTTACACACTTATGTCGGTTATCGACCGGTCGCACATGGTCGTCAACCGGTCGCAGGTTCAGTTAGTTAAGCCAGCAATTAAAATTTGAAATTCCTATGATCGATTGACCAGTCACTAATGGCTCTTTTCAGTCCAACAAGCTCAAGTCTAGAAGCCTTTGTTTCCTCTTTAATTTGGCCAGTTGCGGGTTTCAGTCAATCGGTCAGCAGACGAGTCGATAAGCTTATTTTGATTGTCTCTTTGAGATTCTTCTGGAATCTTTCTTTCTTCCGTTTTCTTTTTTCTTTTCCACCTTGGCCTAATTGTGATTAACTTCTAATTGTGTTCAAATATTTGCAATTAAGCTCTATTCTTTCCATTCTTTCTCAAATCCCTACAATCATAAAAAGATATTTAAGTTAGTACTTTAAACACAAAGTTTTATGTGATCATAACATGGAATTGAGGATAAATAAACATAATTCTAGGCTTAACACAAACTTGTATTCTAAAGTAATTTCGGTCAATCGACATCGGTCGACCGAAATGACTCAAAAGTTTCCAGTGAGCAATCTGGACTTTCTGGCACAGTTTTGATCGGCGGATTAGATCGATCAGACCAAATTATGAAGAATCCTGTCGATTTCTCTTGAACTCCTTCCTTCGGTCCATCTGAGCCATGAATGCGTGTGCAACTTGTTCTATATCAAGGATGGACAACATGGATCGGATACATACATCACGGTAGGCCCCACAGAATTTCTCCTCCTCATTAGCGCCAAAAGGTAGCAGCTGTCAGGTCACTTGTGTGCATCAGGGAACTAGATGTAAGGAGAGGACCAGGTCAATTAATCGGACGGCTCATTTGTGTGCGTGTTACAGGCAGGGCTATGGCTTATGGTGTTCCTATGTCTTTCTCACGTCGACCAAAAGCATTATAATAGCTCTATGACTGATTTTCAAACACGGCCGGCCTGGGTTTCTTTCATCAGTAATTATAGGGTCTGGTCATAAGCATACAGTGCTTGTGGGGTCATGGTATGGTCATCCAAATAGTTGATTTGATGGGAGAAAATAAGCTTTTAATGGACGATTACTTGATACTAAAGAGACGCTTACCATTCTGCAGTAGAGTTGTTGGAGGTCAGGAACTTCTAATCTTGAACATTTTGTGGCCTTCCATCCATGCTGTGGCCTATCAAATCGATAGTCTTGATCACCCTACACACCCAGGCATGCTCAACATCAAAGGATAACGTGCCTGCCTGCCACTTGAGATCTAAACCATGGATAGGGGAAAAGATGTGCTGTGGATAGTGTGAAAAGATCTTGTGAGTTCACTGATCAGATGGGCATCAAACGTGTGTTGAATTTGGAACAAGGGGAGTATTATGACCTTTTTCCCACACAAACATTAGCAAGACCATCTTGCAGCCTCATCGTGTATATGAATGGCCAAACATGAAGAATGTATCAGTTTTACTTTTGGTTAGTTCCAAATTAATGTGGTGGGGACTACGTAATGACTGACTAGGATTTCACACGGTGCATGCTGCCGAGCACTTTAAGAATTATTCGGATCACACGTGGCATGCGTGGTTGGGCAATTTGATGAATGATTCTTATCTCACACTAGCAAGCATCTGTAGGAGTCTCCCCTTGCGCGCAACCCCATATTGCACACAACGGGTCAAACGGGTCAATCACGACAAGAGAAGTTCCAAACCATTTCCAAGACATGGATGGGTCCAAACAGGTAGTTTTTTTTTTTTTTTTTTTTTTTTTTTGTTTTTTGTTTTTTGTTTTTTGCTTTTGTTTTTGTTTTTTTTTTTCTGTCTCAAGTATTTAATGTTTTTATTTTATTTTATTTAATTTATTAACCTGATAGGGATTTCAAATCAAACTGTATGATAAATCCATACCGATGAGTCATTGGGTCCAGCTCAATGCGTCCTGCCACAGCCTGGATGGACTCCGGCGAGGCAGGGCCTCTGTTGGGTTCACCATGATATATGAGCTTTATCCACACTGTCCATCCCTTTTGCATATCATTTTAGGGTATGAGAAAAAAATATTAGGCAAATCCACAGCTAAAGAGGACCACACAGTGGATATTGAACGTCCACCATTAAAAACTACTTAGCAGCCACAAAAGTTTTGCTCAAGCTGATATTTGTGTTTTTCCTTCGTTCAGGCCTATGTAACCTTATGAACATGTTGGATGGATAATAAACATCATAGTGGGCCTCAGGAAGATTTCAACATATTTGTGTTATAATTGCTGCTGCTTTCTGTGTTGTAGTCCATTGAACCATACATCATGATTGGTCCCACACGGCCTGCCTCATTTTTTGGCGTTAAAGTTGCTTGCTCCACGTGGTAAAATGGCTTATATTGTGGGCATTTAAGATTTTTCTTATAAAACAGGTCTGGTTAATGAAACGCCAAACTGGGGAGACGTGATTGGTCCCACACAGCCTTGCCTTGACCGAGTCTGTTTAGGCGGCAGCTTCCACTTAAAAAAAAAAAAAAAAAAAAAAAAAAAAAAAAAAAAAAAAAAAAAAAAAAAAGAAGAAAAATTGTAGCTTTTGGACAAATCTAGTTGTCTGCAACAGAGGAGACGTAAAAAAACTGCCAAAGTTGTTGGCGTTAAAGTTGCTTGCTCCAGTCGGTAAAATCGATTATACAATGCACATTTAAGATTTTTCTTATAAAACAGGTATGGTCAATGAAACTTGAGCCATCCATTTCATGGGTCCATCGTGGGCTGATTATGCTTCTAAAATGTCATTTCAGCTGCATGATTACAACCATTCCATCTGAAGCTTTAGAAAATAGATGCGTATAGATTAGAAGGCCTAATTTGAGATGCATATGATCATATGATTGTTTTCGTTTATGCATAGTAGTTGATGACGTGGGAACTAGATGTAATGGGAGGATCAGATCAATTGATGAGATGGTTCATTGGGGTCCATATAACAAGGAGGGCTACAACTTGTAGTGTTCCTCCATGTTTCTCCCGTTTACCCCTTGCATTAATACAAATGCTTTCAACGGGCGGGAGTTATTATCGCTGCTGCATTTTTTGGTTCATATCCTGAAATGAGATGGAAAAAAAAAAGTTGGGGAGCGTGGACAAAACCATACATCATGATTGGTCCCACACAGCCTTGCCTTGACCGAGTCTGTTTAGGCGGCAGCTTCCACTTTAAAAAAAATGTATCTTTTGGACAAATCTAGTTGTCCGCAGCATAGGAGACTTGAAAAACTGCCAAGGTAGTTTGGCGTTAAAGTTGCTTGTAGTGTTCCTCCATGTTTCTCACGTTTACCCTTGGCATTAATACAATAGCACCGTGACTAGATTTTCAAACACGACAGGGCATTTTTTTTTTTTTTGGTTAATCATGCAACCCACCATCCAGTCAGTCGTACAACACACCCACCCAGTAAGTCATGCAACGCACTCACTAGTGCTTTCAGCAGGGTGGATTTTCACCACTAATGGGTTTCAAGACCGAGACCCCTTGTTGAAACTCTGCAGAGTCTACCAAAGTGGCAAACACAACAGGGCTTCGGCTATTTGAATAGTAATTATATTGGGTCTGGTCATCATTGTACTTTTCTTTTCTTTAAGAGAAAAAAAAATTTATTCACAGCAAGATAATCCGGATACTTAAAAAAAACCAATAGCCCCATGGACCAAACTAAAACCTTGGGCCGTCTATCCTTTACCCCTCCACAACTTGGAATCTGACAAAAGGCCCTCATTTTCCTAGTTTATGATTTCTCAAACCAACTTTATCTAGGAACAACATACCTCTTATCTCCATAGGTAATCTGAGAAGGTTGAGAAGATTCGATTCACTTGATACATACTCTCCATTCTCACGAGACCATAAGCTACACCATTAGTTTCCCTTGGAAACAAATGGATCTTAACTTCGACTCTTCTTTTGATCGTGGCTAATCTGGCCTTCCAGTACCAAACATTCTAGGAAGGAGCGTGATCATTGTTGAATAAGTCTACAATAACCTTAGAATCACTCTCAGCCACAATTTTTTGGTAGCCTCTTTCCACACATTGAGTTAGACCTTCAACTAGAGCACGAGCTTCCGCGCTCACATTAGAGTCAATCCCAAAGCCTGAGAAGAAAGAAAAACAGAATTCCCCTCTTGAACCTCTATATACACCCCCTCCTCCAAATTGACCTAGATTAACTCTAGCTGACCCATCTACATTGATTTTAATCCAATGATCAGTATGTTTCACCCATCTTACCATCGATACTGAAGTAGTCCTGGGAGGAGACATATTGATGCCTAAAGACTCAAGGACCAGTTGACATGCGAAGTTAGGGTTGTTCGAAAGATGAAAAGTCGAGCCCGAGTTTCTCAACCATCTCTGAATTTTCCAAATAACTCTCTCTGCTTTGATAGGAACATCCTTAAAGTAGCTACTATTTCTTTCATGCCATACCTCCTAGAGTAAGAAGGACGAAATCAACCCTTTTAACTGCGAGAAAAGATTGCCAGAGGACGCCAATTCCCGCCACATAGAGATTTTTATTGAGAGGGCTTGGTCGTCCAAAGACGCTACATCAAATAGGCTGTTGAAATAGGCCCAAACTTTTGTGGCCAGGCTTCCTGTCACAAATAAGTGGTCCAACTTGTCAATTTGAAAATTAGCATTAGCTTCCACACCACAACAACTACATCTAGAAGACAAGGAAATGCCCTTACCTTGAGCTCGATCATCCACAGGTATAGCTTTATGAATGACCTTCCACATTAACACTAAGATCCTAGCTATGAGGGATTTTGGGATGCCAAACCCATTTAGCCTAGTTTCTGCATGGACCTCTTTCCCTACAAATGTTCCAAGCAGACTTAATGGAGAACATACTCGTCGACGTATGAGGCCAAATACATCTGTCAGTGTCACCTGATAAGCAACAACCCTCTTCGATAGTTCTTTCCACCACAGGAGGTGGCAAAGCATTGAAGAACTGTGTACCTTGTAAAATTCCTTCGGGTCCCAAAATATCTCTGACCTTCAACCCCTACAAAGAGATCGACACACCTTCTGGCAGCATTCGAGAAAGAGGACCCAACCCTATCCAATTTTCCTCCCAAGCAACGAAATCACCCGATCCCACCATCTAGCGAGATGTAACCTTAATTAAGGGGAAGAAACCTCTTGTGTTATTCCAGAATGGCAAGCCAAACCTCAGACGCGCGGCCCATTGAGAAGCAGGGAAATCAAAAGCATATTTTGCATGCACAAAGCATGCCCACACATTGGAGACATCCTCGAATTTAGGTCTCCATGCCATCTTCATCCTGCAACCAGCTACAATATCTTTAAGAAATCTAATACCCAAGCCACCCTCCTCTTTTGGACGAGAAATCTTCCGCCAGTTAAGCTAATACATTTTCTTTCACCCCTCATCCCACCCCTAAAAGAAATCAACAAAAACCTTAGCAAGCAGGTGAAGGGATTACTTAGGAACCTCCAAGGCTGCTAGAAGGTGGACATGCATGCTACTAAGGACATGCTTGATGAGGATGTTCACTCGCCTCAAGCGTAAGGCTGCGATGTAGTAATAAAACTCGGTAAGACCGAGGTCGATCCACAGGGAATTGGAGAACAAGTTCCAAACTATTCAGCAACTTAAGTTTGCAATGATTTAAAGGTTCAATTGAGATAAGTATGCTAAAACAGTAACTTAGGAAAATTCAGTGATTAAAGGTACTAAGGCTTTCAAGGATCCACTTGTAATAATCCCATGTCAATCCAATCAATCCAAGCAAGATACACAACTAGATTTGAAGTCCTATCTCTCATCTAGTTGGAAAATAAAGCATTAAACACATTCAATCCCACTCAAGTTGAACTTCCAAGTTCTAGTCGCATTCAACACATATAGAATTCGAAATCACAACCTTTAGAGTAACAGCCATGCCTATGGACTATGGCCTGCTCAAGGGTTACCATAATTCGAATCTAAACAAGCAAAACATGATAATCTCAGTGAATTGCAAGGAATCCATGTCTGGAGCACATGAACTCTCATAAAACATCTCAAACTACCAACTTTAAGGACTAGAATATTCAAAATCTAAGCTTGAAATAAAACTACTTGAATTAAATTGAATCAAACATGAAATTAGCTACAAGCTTCACCTCTCAGCCTTAGCTGAGAGATTCTAGCCGAGCATTGTCATACTACGACTAGAACTCGTAAAAGAAAACTAGAAAACATAGAAAAATCGGAGTTTTGAGGGTTGCAGACGCTCCACGACGACTTCCTTCCTCTCCCACGATGTCCCTTAGCTTCTATGATGCCCTAGGAAGAGACTCTAGGTGTCCTTTTATAGTGGGGAAGCTCTGCTGCGTCGGAATCATCTAGAAATTGCGTAAGGTTATGCAGTGCGCGGATAATTTCGGAGCAGAATTGGAAACTTTCTGTTTTGAACACATGGCCGACCGGTCGGACTGCGTATTTTATAGGTCCAGCGTGCACAGGGGGTTTCCAGACTTGATGGCCGACCGGTCAAGACTAGTCGGACTAGACTAATTTGTGTCCAGAGAGTTCCCAGGGGGCGCCGACCTGTTGGCCGACCTGTCAAGACCGGTCGGACCAGACTGGTCTTAGTCCAGCAGCGTCCTTAGGGTAGCCGGCAGGTCGGCCGACAGGTCAGGACCGGTCGGCCCTTGATCATTTTCTTCTTTTTTCTTCTTTTCTTTCTTCTCTTTTCTTCCTCTTTCTTCTTCCTTCTTTGGTTCACCTTGGGCCTTCATTCAAAGGGTCCTAATGTATTCTTTTTGGTCTCCAATTGGGTGAAGATCACTCTCGTTCCTACAATCACAAAACATACATTAGATGGGCCTTTTAAACATGAAAACCATGCATATAATGTGATGTAATGGGCTATGCAATGTATAAATTGGAGGTTCAACACACCCCGCAACCAGCTTTTTGCTAGTCCTGAGCAAAACATGCGTGAATAAGTTCAAACCTCCAAAACCAACTCTCCTTCAGAAACTATGTTTCTATCCATTCCAAGACATACAGGTATAAAATTCGGAAAAATTTGGTGATAGAAATTGAAACCTTAAACTCTCAAAACACAATAAGTGTCCATATGAAATTCCTGCCGATTGATTGATAAATAGAAAAACTCAAACAAATTCAACCTAGTTTGCATAGTAAAAGTTCATCTCATGAGTTTCTGGGATTATCTTCTCCATAGATTAACTAAACTACGGATTTCAAGGTGTACAGATCAACAACAAGCCTGTGACAGGAATTTACCGTACCGTCCTTCCGTCGGCTTTCATACTACGTCCCATTTCCAGCTTTGGTTACTGGTAGACCATCCCCCGGTTGGTAAATAGGTAGCCCTCTTCAGAATTTTCCACCATTTTTCCATCATTCCCAATTTCATCCTTCCTTTTCCTTTTTCTTTTAAATTAGATAGGATTTTTAGAAATCCATATCTTTTGTTATTTTCCCATGGACAAAGATGGACAAAGTACCCCGACTTGGTTTCTCAACACCTGAAATCAAAGTCTAGCTAATCCACAAATCACATAATCCCTTCAACCCATGAAAATCGTGTAATGTGAACTAGGTGTAAAAGTGTTCAAATTTTCTATCAATCACATAATTAGGGGAATTCGCATATAAAACCATTATATTAAGAGAAGTTCAAAACTTGCAACATCATACACTTCGTGTCTCCTCTTCTTATACTCGTATCTCCTCTTCTTATACTCGTATCGTCTCAAATGTATAGAAATAAAGTTTTCTAAAATAGTTTTGATATTTTAGAAAATTTGAAATTTTTTTGCACATGAGGCTCGAAATGTTGCAAACTGCTAGATGAGGAATCTCATCTTACCCCCCAACCAAATCTTGCATTGTCCTCAATGTAAAAAAATATGCAATGAGCAAGAACATGAGAGCAATGGTGAAATAAAAAGGAGTGAGAACAGTAGTACCTGAGAGAGTCGATCATGGAAAGCTACAACTCCAACAACTAAATCCTACTAAAACAGTAAAACTAAATAAAACTAAACCTAATCTATGAAAAACAATAAAGATACCTACCCTGTCTTTTTTAAAAAGAGGATCTCCATCAGACTAGGAGATCGATTATCAGTATAACATCCAAAAGAACAAAGTTGAGCAGGATCATCAAGTGGTGTAACAAATTTTTCAGTAGAACTATCCACCATCTTGCTTTGGAAAGTACATTGGTGACATCGGTCATTCTAACCCATTGAAAATCCTGCTGAAAAATTTCAGCGGGTTCCTCAAGACACTTGTCACATGTACTAGGAAAGGAGAATTACATTGATTAGAAATCATTGAATATGGATCTCCTTTCCTTCTTGTCTGGGCAAAAATTATTCAAGTATGGGTCATCCCAGAAGTGTTCTTCAGTTTGAACAAACCAAAGAGAAGTGGAGACTTGTATTTCTTCTTCACAAGTCGATATGATCTCATGATCTCCACAAAATCAGATTTCACCGGTGCTTCCACAATTGATTTTCAGTTTGGTGTTCTGTGGAAGGAAACTTTTTAGGCACCGAAGGGGTCTCCTTCAAAGCATGCACAATGTCCTGAATCATGTGATCATCCCAATCTTCAAAATACGCTAAACACTCCTCTAGAGTGTAGGACACTTCATCGGAGGAAGTTTTCAAATTTGGACCCTTTACGTCTTCCTCCTTCTCAGAATTTTGTGCAGGTTGGAGTGGGTCCTCAACCTCTACACTTTCAGAAATTGGCCTCTCTATAAGCAAGTCAAGCACCAATTCTTTCAAATCCTGCATAACCAATATATGTAAATCAGAATTTGGTGACTTGTCAAGTAAATTTTCATAAATTGACACTTCTAAGGTCTTATTAGAAATAAAATTAAATTCATCCTTAGAATGTGTCAAACATGTCTCCAAGCTTTCCGGTAGATCATGTTGGAAAAACTCTCAATCTTCCATGGATTCTATCATGCGTACTTCATGGGGGCCATCATTGTCGTCCCAATCCTCAAAGGTGTTGAACCTCCAATTTATACATTGCATTGCCCAGTACATCACATTATATGCACGGTTTTCATGCTCAAAAGGCCTATCTAATGCATGTTTTGTGATTTCAGGGATGAGAGCGAACTTTACCAAATTGGAGACTAAAAAGGGCCATTTGAAGCCATTGGATGAAGAAGAAAGAAGGACTAAAGAAAGTAGAAAGAGAGGAGAAGAAAGGAAGAAAGAAGCAAAAGGAGAAAAACAGAAACAGAGGCCAAGACCGGTCGTGCGACCGGTCGTCCATCGCCAGGACCGGTCGTCCGACCGGTCCGATTTTGCACAAAAGAAAATTTTTCGGAGAAGGTCACTGGACCATTCACGACCGGTCGTGCGACCGGTCATTGAATTAAAAAATTAAATCAGAATTTTGGAAAAACTCTCTGGACTAAAAAGTGCTGTTTTGCGACCGGTCGTCAGGGGGCTCAGACCGGTCGTGCGACCGGTCGTCTGCGTAATAAAGCTTCTCCGTGAAGCTCCAAGATTTTTCTGTGCAGTGCGTAACCTTACGCAAATTCTGGATGTTTCCGACGCAAGGGGCTTTCACACTATAAAAGGACACCTAGGGGCTCTTCCTAGGTCATCATAGAAGCTAAGGAAGGTCGTGGGAATGGACGAAAGTCGTCGTGGAGCGTCTGCAACCCTCCAATTTCCGGTTTTCTAGTTTTTATGCTTTCTATTATGAGTTCTAGTTGTAGTATGACAATGCTCGGCTAGAATCTCTCAGCTAAGGCTAAGAGGTGAAGCTTGTAGCTAATTTCATGTTTGATTCAAGTTAATTCAAGTACTTTTTAATTCAAGTTTGGATTTTTCATATTCTAGTTCTTAAGTTGGTAGTTTGAGATGTTTTATGAGAGTTCATATGCTCCGGACATGGATTCCTTGCAATTCTCTGAGATTATCATATTGTGTTTGTTTAGGTTCGAATTATGGTAACCCTTGAGCAAGCCATAGTCCATAGGCATGGCTGTTACTCCGAAGGCTATGATTTCGAATCCTACATGTGTTGAAAGGGACTAGAACTTGGAAGTTCAGCTTGAATGGAATTGAATGTGTTTGAATGCTTTATTTTCCAACTGGATCTACTCTCTCTCTCTCTCTCTCTCTCTCTCTGCTGAGAAAGGTAAGAGCAGACCACCTGTACGTGTGTGTGGAAAGTAATTTCAATTAAAAGATTAATTAGCAATTAGAAAAAAAAATTGTAACCGACCAAATAGAAAGAATAATTTAAACAACAAAAAATAGTTAGAAAAGATGGAGAAAAGATAAGAGATGAAAACAATTATAAGGCCCAAGCCCAGCGCACACAAGTAAAATTTGAAAAGGGCACACCGCCCACATGCAATTTAATGCATTGTCTCTAAAAGGTACCGAAGCCCCCATGCACAAAACCTTTAGTTATGAAGTAGAAAATTTTCTCTTCCCTATTTCATGTGGGAAGAAAAAATGAAAGCAAGGATTCACTTAAAACACCCTCACCCATTTGAAAACTATTCCCCCAAGAAGAAACATTTATTAAACAAATACAACAAAATCCCTCTCTAAAAGCTATCAAGAAATAATAATAATAAAAGTGTGAATATTGCAGCCTCTATAAAATAATAAAACTTTTTCTCTATCCCGCTTACTGAGTTTGATGGTGGATTTTTTATTTTTTATTTTTTATTTTTTTTTGGTGCAAAGTCGCTCCTTAGCTTTGGAACCTGAGACCTGCTGAAATGCCTAGGCGTCTTCTAGCTATGCTAGCTGGCGAATTATATATGTAGTCAGGCTAACTTGCGATCCCAATTTTGGTAGGCAACCTACTACCTCAATGCCATTTATGTCCATGTAGCCAACTGGTCTTTTGCAAATAAAAAAGAAAAAAAAAAAGGCTTTATGTACGTAGAGGGATATTCTTTGCCACAAAAGGGCATTTGAACCGGAATATAAACTATAAATCACATTGATGAAGCAATTGTAACCATCTATTGATGGATATCAAATGATAGTTAAGGTTACAACCTCATTCCAAGGATAAAAAGGATGGTTATTCACTGTGTAGATATTTCTGTTTATGTGCCATGGATTGGTTTTCAGCTATTTGGATGGTACGGAGTACCATAGAACTATTCCATCTGTATGGTTGAAGAATCATTGCGATTTTTTGAAAAAGTGGTAAACTCCTATACGGATCCAACAAACAGTGTTGCTCCTGTGGAACGTTCGAGCGGTGAAGGAGGCCTAACTATAAGAATCACTTTGGGTAAAACTGTGACAATCCACTCATTAAGTGGGTCAAAAGCGTAAGTGGAATCAGACCAACTGTCCAATGATTTCAGCAGATCAGCTCTCTTGATGAGTGGACCTACCTCCTCCACAGATAAGATGTTCTTCATCATTGACGTTCTTCAGAAAACAAAGCTTGGTATGTCAGAGACGTGTACGCCTCGCCTCTGAGCCAGCATTTACCTCTCTGAGAGGCACAACTCTTGCACATGCGCACTAATACAGACTGTCTAAGCAATGGAGTCTATTGTGTCGGGGGAGCAGTATTGAAATAAACGCAGACATGTTCACATGTGAAGGCATGTTTTGATCCCATTTGTTCTTTTGATGACGTCTAACGACATTGTGATCAGCCCTTCTCCCATCTTGGTCCCAGCTGATTCATTTCTCGGATGATGCATATGCAAGTGGGAAGGAGAAAGATACCTCGTGTAGCTGAATAAAAAATTAAAAGGAAAAGAAGAGAAAAAAAAAAAAATCATGGTGATGGGCTTTTATTATAAATATTAATTCGTTTGCTACATCAACGTGCACCTCCCACATATTCATTTGTGTCAGGGTCTCATGTTGTAGGATATTCTCGACTCAGTACGTTTAAAAGGAAAAAAAAAAAAAAAAAAAAAAAAAAAAAAAAAAAAAAAAAAAAAAAAAGCAAAATAGATGTCTAAACATTAAGCATAAACATCCAAACATTGCTGAGGCTGTGTAAAGCGAAATAGTAGCTGTCTAAAGCAAAATAATAGCATGAATAGATGCATGCATCCACGATGTAGAAATATAGACCTCTCCAATAGCGGTTGATGTAGAGAAGGGCTATGAAAACTAAGAACCAAGTGGTGCACAACGCAGAAAAGCATGCATAGAAGATTATGTCATATCCATCTTCGTTGTTGCCGGATGTTGTTGGTAGCAAAGAAGCAGAGAAGCAACTCTTCAGTGGTGGCCCACATGGTAGGGGGATTGCCTTCATAGCTGGTTTCTCCAAAGGTGCTAAACTGCCCCTTCATCATGTCAGGTGTCCTACCGGATAAGTTATTGTGGGCCACTGTGAATGTAGATAAGGTGTAGAGCTCGAATAGTTGAGGAGTAGTTGCCCCACTCCATCTATTGTAAGAAAGGTCCAAGCTCTCAATCTGTTTTAGGTTCGAGAAGGTTTTGGGAATTGGTCTGGTCAGTTGATTGTGGGACAGAACTGATAGGGGCTGCAGGCCCTTGGGATCTCTAACATCACTCCCAGTCGTCTAATGAAATTTGTTGCTGTTAAGTGGAGCAAACCTGATAGAGGGCAGGTTAAAGTTGAATGTAGACGGTCGTCGAGAGGCAATCCGGCGTGGGCTGGGCTTTGTATATGAGTGCTTTCGATAGGTGGGTCCCTGGCCTTTTTGAGGGCTCGGTCCAAATGCCTGTGTATATAGTTTTTTATTTGATATAAAAAAAAAAAAAAAAAAAAGGTTGATTGTGGGACAAATTCAATGCATGAATAGCAATTAGATGTCAAATTTCAGGTGGGTTTTCACCTGTTAACTAGTTCCATGACAGATCTAAACCAGACATAAAAGTAAGGAACATCGCCCTTGTAAGTTTCAGACCTCCATTTCTTCTTCCTCATCTAGTGTCTCACCGGCAACATTAAAAGAGATTCCATCATCAACATGATATCCAGACAGATCCATCCTTGTAGGGTGACCCATCATGATTTATTAGACAAGAAAAGTTGAAAGATAAATTACTCTTGCCCTCCCGAATGGCATATTACCAAAGCATGGCGGTATTGGCCCAGAGAGATTATTGTGTGAAAGATCTAATATGCTGATGTTCTTCAGTTGACACAAGTGCATGTTAGGGGTCGTTTGGATAGGCTGTAAAGTAAATGATTTACTAGTAAATGGGCATTTTTTGTGTTTGGATGCTCCCATTTGCTAGTAAATCATTTACTAGCAAATCCCCTCTCCCATTTACTAGCAAAAAGGTGAGATTTCATTTACTAGTAAATAGGATAGATGGCAACGGATCTATTTTCAAATTTCTGCTATGAAAGCAGATTCGCACTTGCTGTGAAATCACATCTAACGGCTCTCTCTCCCTCTCCCTCTCTCCAATCTCCCTCCCTCCCTGCCTCCCTCTGGTGATCTTCCAAGCTTCAAACACCCTTCCGGCAGCGGCTCTCCACCGGACTGACGATCTCAACCACCTGCGGCTCTTCCAAGCTTGAATTCGTGGGCCCACTTGTATGGCTCACATACTACTCGGTTTTTTTTTTAGTATTAACTCTAAGCTTTAGTGGCATGGGCTTGACCCAATGATCCACTTGAAAGGAAATTCCAACATGTAATTTGAATGTTATTTGCTAAATTGATTTTCAGGTGTGAATGTACAATTACAGGATATAACCCATTTATAGGCTATCCAAACACTGTAAATGATTTACTAGTAAATCATTTACAACTTACATCCAAACAGAAGGTAGTAAATCATTTACCAGCACTTAACTCATTTACTAGTAAATGATTTACAAGCATCCAAACGACCCCTTAATGTCACCTTGCAAATTATTTCCTCTGAGGAGAAGAACCCTTAAATTAGGAAATGCACCAATCCAATTCGTAATCTTACCAGATATGTCATTGTGCCTGATGTTCAATGTAACAAGGGAGGAGATTTTGGATAAAGCATTTGGCATCAATCCTGTAAGCTCATTTCCTTGCAAATGTAAATACCTCAAAACCGATTGGTTGAAGCATGAAGGCATGGGACCAAAAATTCTATTTTGGAAAAGGTCCAAAAGAGAGTTAAACGAGGTTGCAGTACTCAACTGGAATAGGACCTTCCAAATAATTTTCTGGCATGGAAAGTGGCATCAACTCAGAAAAGTTCCCAATCTGTGTAGGAAGACCATCCAATATGTAGTTTTCACCAACATCCAAAATAGACAGACAAGGGCTTTTGAATAAACCAGAGATCTTCCCTGTGAATCTATTGCCATGCAAATGCAGATACTGTAACTGTGTCAATTAAGTTCGAACGAATTGGAAAGACTGGGACTTGTAATCAATTGTTTGATAGCTTCAAAATTGCCAATGATATGCAACCCATGGCCAATTGCTCCGGTATTTCTCCTGAAAATTTGTTGCTCGACGAATCTAAAAAAAACGTTTATCTCATGTTTCTCATTGACGGAGGAATGGTACCATGAAGAGTGTTCATAGACATGTTTTAAATATTCTAAATTTGGAAGGAGGGAAACCGATATTTTCCAGAAGATGACCATAGATGTGGTTGTTGGACATGTCTAACCAAAGTGCATGAAGGTTGTTAGGAAGAGGTGGCAGATGTAATGGTGTGACAAAGGAGTTCCTTCTTAGGTCTAGTGCTTGAAGTCTTTCATTTTTCTCTAACAACCAAGATGGGAACTTTACTTTCATGTTGTTGTGGGAAAGGTCCAATGCTGTCAAGTCATATTGGCTGGAAAGGAAACTGGGAATGGTACCAGTGGGCTTGTTGATGTTGCAGTTTGATAAGAGGACTTTCAACTGGAATTTAGGAACCCAAGGTGTGGACTCAGTTTCAACCTCTAATTGATTGGGATAACTTATAACTTCACCCCCAGAGTTGGTTCTGCTCAGTGCTAAAAGCTCCACAACCTCAAGTTTGGAAAGGTTAGCAAATGAGCTAAATGAAAGAGAACCCTCAAAGCGGTTTTACGAGAGTGAAAGGAACTGGAGCATTGTGAGGCTAGAGATGAGAGATGAGGGGATTTTCCCACTGAGTCTATGCTTGGAGAAATCAAGTAGCTAGAGGGATGACAAGTTGCTGTGACATGAAGGAAGGCTCCCTTCCAATTCATTGCCATGAAGATCCAGTTCTTGGAGATTCTCAAGACTGCACAAAGCTGCAAAAAGGAACAATGTAATTAACGTATCACTAAAAAATTCAGGTGGTGTGCTCCCACCTTTCAACAAGTTAAAGAAGAAGAATAAGAAGAAGAAGAAGATGAAGAATAGAGAAATGACCCAATCGATTGATCTAAGCTGCACATTACATCAATCACATTTTCACGGGCTACCATGCAAAAACTTGCACCAATTAGATGATTCAATCAATTTGTAAGTTGACCTTCTGTCTTATAGCAATCAATTTCCCCACCCATTTAAAACCATAAGTGAACCATGACCAAACACACGAAAGATATAGCTCACTTCCATCATGGATGGGCTAGAATCATCTGAATTTTGGACCCTGTGGAAATCCAATAACTCCGAATCATCATGGATGGGCTCAATCGATTGGATGGTAACTCTGATTATTTCTTTTTACTATAATAACAAAGCAACATAGATCCATCTGGAGGGACTATTAAAAGCAACTTGTAAATTACAAATGAATGCAGAACAAAATATATAAATATAGTAGAGCAAAATTCATTTCAGCAGAGTAGGGGTGCAATGATGCTAGATTTTTTACTGCCTATCAGGCTCGTGTGATTTCCTGTCCAGTCTGATGACATTAAACACCATGCTTAATTTGTGTTTTATATTCTGCACTAGTTTATGGTTTGATACTTGCATATGCATGTATTTTCGATTGGCTATGATCTACCTCTCAGTTGGAGCTTTCCAATCTTGCACAAGGCTGCAGAAGTGAACAATGATTAAGTAACCTCTCACTAAAGAGAAATGATCATGTGCTCTCAATGTATTATGAGTTATTAGTCGCACCGAAAAATTGTTCTAGGCTATCCATTAGGTTAATCACAAATTTCATGGGCTTCATGCAAAAATCGCCCCAATTGATGATCCAATCAGTTTGTAATTTGCTCGTCTATTGTACAGCTATCTGTTTTCCGACCCATGGATGGGATGGTTAGAATTACCAGATAATGATAATGCTTTAAAACCATATGTTATCCATGATGAAACTCTAAAATAGATGGTTCAAATTGTTGATTCAATCTATGTTTGCATAAATAATCTTGCATCATTCCTTCTTCTTCTTCTTCTTCTTCTTCTTCTTCTTCTTTTTGTGATTGGTTGGATGGCTAGAATCATCTGATTGGTGTGACTTATGCTTGTTAGCCTTGTGTTTTTTATCTATGGAAATCTTGTTCTGATTGGTTGGGCTGTCACTCGATCATTTGTTTTTATTGTAATAGCTAAACAATAAAGGCCTATCTTAGGAAACAGTGGGGATGGAAATTCCCACTATTTAAACTTTTTGGGGGACAGAAGTTTAAGATTTGGATCAGGATGACATTTATATTTTTCCTACATCGTACTGAGAATCACCTCATTAACAGGTTGGATGGTATCTAAAGATGAAGGTGCACCCTTGGAAGGTTTCAATGGTCGACATTTCTATCCTCACTATTCCCTGAGGTGTGGCCCACTTTTGGATCTCCATCATGTTTGGCATCATGTCCCAAAATCAGACAACAAAATAGATGGACAAAGTTGATATAACACAAACATCACGATGATCCTATAGAGCTTGGATTACAGGAATTCCTCTGGGTTACAAGGTAAATTGTGTCCCTTGTCGATATAACACAAACATCACGATGATCCTATAGAGATGAATTGCGTGTAATCCCTGTTAAACAGAGCTCGTATAATCCAAAGCTATATGGGGCCCACGATGATGTCTATATAACATCTACTCCGCCCATCAGTTTCACTAGGTCATGTTAGGATGTGATCCAAAAAATGAGGCAAAATTAGAAATCAAGTGAGCCACACCAAAGGAAACAATAGAAATCGAAACGCTGACCATTGAAACTTTCTTGCTGCCCACCACGATCCTCTAAGCCTTTCAACTAGTTCATAAAGTGATTTGGAAAACACAAATATCATCCTGATCCAAAATTGCTACGGGCCCAGTGAGATTTCAACAATAGGCATTCAATCCCCAGTGTTTCTTGTGGCATGGCCTACTTGAGTTTTAGATTTGCGGCTCACATAGAAAATGATCTATCAAAATTAATGATCAGAGTGGATGTCATACAGAAATGTAGTGGCCCCACAGAGCTTTGGGTTATGCAGGTTCCATGTATCAGGGGTTGCATGCAACTGGCATCCTGCATTAACACATCCTACTACTCGAGCCTATTATAAGACAGAAATATGAAAGAAATATCATGGGTGGCAAGATTCAACAAGCATCTCAAGATGTGAATTTTCAAATGCAATTTTGACGTGGGAGTGAAAGACTTTCAACGCTGTATGTGCGGGCATCTATCAGTAAGATCCAAGTGCTATTACCTTGGAGGGTTAGGGCGCCATTGGGTTGACTATATCTCAAATCCAAAACCTCCAGCTAGCTCAAGTTCCCAAATTCTGCCAAAATTTAGTAAAAAACATAAAAGAACAAAAGCATTAAAGGGGGAGTTTGGAAATGTGACTAAGGCATGACGATTCAATCAAGTTCAAAATATTGTCTAAACTGATGTTATCAATCTTGGTTTTAAGTTCTTTAGAATTAATGAAATTACCTTTAGAGGAGAAGAATCCTTCCAAATTATTGAGGCTTAGATCAATAGCCTTGAGGGATGAGAGTGCACCCAAATACAGTAGAATGCTTCTATTGAATCCATTCAAACTTAGGTCTAGATGCTCTAGGTTGCCCAATCTGGACAACATTTCAAAGCTGTATATGAAACTCCAAAGAAATTGTTGCTTAGAGATAAAACTCTTGAGAGATGAGAGTGCACACAAATATGGTAGGATGCTTTCATTGAAGGAGTTATAGCTCAGGTCGAGGTGCTAGCGTGTTTAATCTGGACTATTTTTTGAAACCTGCACATGGGTGATGTCCTCTGTTTAGGGCCTGCTTAGAATTGGAGAAACATCCCAGCCACTCTTAATCTTTCATTATGTGTGTGTGTGTGTGTGTGTGTGTGTGTGTGTGTGTGTGATTTTTCTCCTGTTCTAAGCCACACACACACACACACACCTTGCAAAGGTTGTCTTTGGCAATATAGTAGCATTGTAAAGCAAAACATTACCATGAATTGATACATGCATTGATGAAATAGAAGTATGGGCCTTGCCAGTAACAGTTGATGTGGAGAAGTTCTATGGAAACTAAGAAAGACAATGTTCACGATGCCGAAAGGCTGGCATGTATAGTACATTATGCCAAAATCATCTTCCTCATCACCTGATGTTGTTGGCATGAAAGGTGGAAGCAGAGAAGTGGAGAGGCAACTCCACAGAACAGGGGATTGCCTTCATAGCTGGTTTCTCCAAAGGTGCCAAACTGCCCCTTCATGTTGGGTGTCCGACCAGATAAGCTATCGTGGGCCACTATGAATGTAGATAATGTGTAGAACTCGATTAGTTGAGGAGGAATGGGCCCACTCAATCTATTGTAAGAAAAGTCTAAGCTCTCAATCTGGTTTATGTTCAGGTAGGTTTTTGGAATTGGTCCAGTCAATTAATGGTTGGACAAGTTCAATGCGTGAATCTCACTTAGTAATCCAATTTCAGGTGGGGATTTCACCTGTTAACCGGTTCCATGACAGATCTACAGTGAAAGTTACCCTTGTATGTTTCGGACCTGCTCTTTGTTATAAAGTGCCCCTCTTCTTCCTCATCTAATGTCCCATGGTTGACAGTATAAAACACATTCAGATTAATGTGATTTTGAGGCATGTAGATTCTTTTACCAAAACTATTCCTCAAATTATTTGCATGAAAAATTGAAAATTCATTTATTTGATCGTAGTTTCCAAATGTAATATTACCAAAGCACATTGGTATTTGCCCAGAGAGTATTTTTTGAATGATCTAGCAAGGTGATGTTGTTCAGTCGACACAAGTGAATGGGAATGTGTCCTTGCAATTGATTTCCTTTCGAGGACGACCCTCAAATTAGAAAGACCACCAATCCAAACGTTTACTAGATGAAGATAATCCCGCGCCCAGGAGCCAATTACAGTAAGATCGTCGACCTGGAAGCAGGTGGGCTGTCATTCCCAATCAGCATTTTCCCTGAATTCCTGACAATGCCACGGGCTGGGAAACTGCCATCCCTAATATGCCAAGCACAATACGAGGATCATTAAAAGATCACAGAATCTCTGAAACTGGCAACAGCAGCAGCCAATTGCCCTAAATGAAAAAAGTAATCCCAGTCACCACCGTGAGGAATCAGCCTAATGGCCAGAGAGCACCTCAACTGCTCGACAATATGCCCCAAAGAATCAGAAAACAGAAATCAAGGGGAAGCCTCCAGGCAATACATAACGATTAAAGTGCAAGCGGAAGGATGTGATAGAGAAATGTATATATCAGTCGTGTATGCTAAATATGATACAGTGGAAGAAAGATTATTATGGGATGAAATGAAAAGAATGGGCGATACCATCACCAGCCCATGGCTAGTGTGCAGTGGTTGTAATGTAACTTTTGAAGCAGGGGAAGGATAGGAGTTTGAAAGGAAATTGACCGATGAGGGGCTCATTGATGCCAATTATGCAGGTTCAAAGTTCACATGGTGCGACAATTGGCAGGGCCACAAGTTTTATTGTCAATTGAGAAAGCTGAAGACAGCACACCCAAACCGTTTAAATTCCACAGAACGTCAATTAAGGAGGTGGTGCAGACCAGTTGGGAATCGGAATTAGATGTGGAATCAATGGAAAAACTCCTCACAAATTAATGAGGCTAAAACAAACCTTGAGAGAGCGGAATAAAAAGGACTTTGGGGATGTATTTGAAAACGTTAGGACAACCAAAGACGCAGTTCTGAAGGCAGAATTTGACCTCACATTATCCAGCTTGGAAGAAAACTCTCTCTCTCTTGAAGATATCAAATCAAAGGTAGGTTAAGTTCTCCTCCAGGAGGAAATATTCTCGAAGCAAAATTTGAGAAACCAATGGCTAAAGGAAAGCAATTGCCATACCCGTTTCTTTCACAATTCGGCGAAGGAGAAAAGACGTCCGCTAGCAGTTACTCGGATATTATAATGCGTCGTTCTCATCATAAGGTGCCTGGTTCCTATCTTCCCTTCCAAGACTAGTATCGTACCTTGATAACGAAACCCTTTCACGCCCCCTGGAAATGGATGAAGTGAGAAAGGCGGTGGGCTTTTCCATCCCAGGAGAGCGCTCCAGGCCCAGACAGCTTCTCCAGCAGCTTCTTTGTATCTTGATAGGATATTGTGGGTGACAACATCTATCTGGCCGCTTGTGAATTTCTGGATGGGAGAAGCATATCAGAGCATTTCAAAGCATGCTAATATGCATGATTCATAAGAGCACAAACCCGGAGAAAATGACAGACTTTTGGTCAAGAAGCCTCTGTAATTCATAACTCGTATCCAAGGAACACCTGCCCTATGTGATCGAAGTATTGTTGAAAACATCTCTCTAGCTCAAGAAATTGTGGGAGTAATTGATCGAAAGGTGAGGACTGAAAATGTGGTGATCAAGCTTGAAATGGAACAGGCATTTAATATATTCAAATGGGAATTTATAACTCGCGGAATGGACAGATTTGGGTTCTCCCCACGGTGCACATGGCTTGATGAATATTTGGAGAGGGAATTAGGTGCAGCACGGGCCTCATCCAAGATGGTCTGGCCCTTCCCGTGGGGCCCACCTTAATGTATTTATTCTACATACATGTTGTCCTTCCAATTCTAAGGGGGACCATACCATAGGAAACAATGGTGATTGACCATTAAAAACTTTTTGTGAGCCACAAAAGTTTTGGATCAAGATGGTTTTTTTTTTTTTTTTCCTCTTTTCATCCAGGTTTGTGTGACCTTATCAATAATTTGGATGGCAAATAAACATAAGGTGGGCCCTAGGAAGTTTTTAATAGTGGGGCATTCAACCACAACTATTTCCTTGTAGTATGGTCCATTTGAGATTTGGCTTTGCTTCATTTTTAGTCTCATGCCCTAAAATGACCTGGGAAAAGAGATGGATGGCATGGATGTAGAATACGTACATCAAGGTGGGCCGCATGGTATGGGCCATGCTAGCTTGGGTGAGGTTGGGGTGTGCCTAATCTGCTCCCGTGAACTGATGGAGTCAATTTGGTGGGCCCATCCATGAAAGCCCATAATGATCTCACCAAATGGATGGACGGCGTGGATACAACACATACATCATGGTGTGGTAATTGCTACACCTGGCATAGCTAGTGTAGCTAGCGTGGGTGTAGAAAAAAATTTCTCCAGCAATTTCTAGAGAAGTTACAATGCCTGGGCCGCTATGGTTCCTCAGCTATAATCTGTCCATAGCAGGAAAGAAGTTGGGTCTTTCGATGCATACAGGCCTGTCAGCGTTGGGCGTTCCAGATGCAAGGGTAAGATTGTATGTAACATCACTTGGGTCCCACGCATCTCCAACGCATGGTATCACGAAAACACAGATTAGGTGAGCCCGGTATCCAGTCAGATGGCTGCGACCCTGACCGCCAGGCCCACCTTGATGGATTTTGTGTGTACCAACACCGTTCATCGGTTTTTCCATCTCTTTTTCAGGCATGCTACAAAGAAGATGAATCAAATAAAATATCAGGGGGACCACAACACAGGAAACAGTGGTCATTGAACGCCTATCATTAAAAACTTCCTAAACTCAACTGTGATGCTTATTAGCCATCTAAGCTGTTGATAAGGTCAAAGACCTGGATGAAGAGAAAACACAAATGGCTGCTTGATTCAAAACTTTTATAGCCCCAAGAAGTTTGTAATGGTGGGAATTCAATCCCTATTCTCTAAAACAATTTATACACAAGCAAATCATTTTCCACTAACAAAATTTACAAATATCTAAACAAGCCCCCTTTTCTTATCTAACAAAGGATTGTATGCTATGATATTATCTTCCTTAAAAAGTGATTTTCCAACTAAAAACTAGTTATGGAAAAAATGAAATGAGTAGAAAATCAAAGTGGCTAATGATCCTAGACTGAAGATGGTACTCATGGCATGATCCCAACTGTTCTAAATGCTAAGTGCTGGTATAGATGGATCATACACTGAAAATCATGTAGATGGGATGATCTTACCATTTGACTGGTTGCCATCAATTGAACGGTTAAAAATAAAACAGTCTGCTGCCCAATTTCAATCAAAGTGATTGTTGAGATCCTTTGGAAGTTGTGGTTTGTCATAAACAAATTAAAATATTTTAAAATAAAAAATAAATAAAAACTGTTTGGTAAGAAATAAGACAGATAAAAAGGCCCGAGGCATTTAACCTGAGCTTGGCCTTTGAGAATGCAATTTGGGTGGAACTAGTTCCCACCCAAAATGAGCCCCATGGATGCTTCAGAAATGGATTGCATATTGTGCCACACACCTCCGGCCTTGGTAGTATGTTGACGTCATCAAGTTCGGTGGGACCCACCTTCATGTATGTGTTATATTTACACCGTCCATCCATATGGTGAGATCATTTTGCGAGTGGGCCTACGTATTTTATACATCCTGTCCATCCTTTTGACAGCTCAATTTAAGGCATGAGCCTAAAAATGAGGCAGGTCCAAAGCTCAAGTAGACCACACCACAGGAACCAATGGGAATTCTACTAGCCATTGAAAACTTTTTGAGAGTACAAAAGTTTTGAATCAAGTTGATATTTGTGTTTTTGGTCGTCCTGGTTAAAATAACTTTATTGAAAGGTTGGATGGCAAAATGGATGGATGGAGACATGGAGTCAATAAAACACACTCGACATGGTGGTGCCACACATCTTTTTTGAGGATTCATAGTGGAGGAAGCGGATTGCATCTTTCTCTTGTTTGTTCATACTCACCTATGCAGGGAGCTCGGATTAGGTACTACTCCTACCTGTACATGTAGAGCTCGAGATAGGCTTGACATGGCGCGTACGTGCATGTCAGTACTAGTGGAGAGCTCAAAAAGGGCCCACAACCTCTGTTTTGCTGATGTGATGAGTTTCTTCTGACAACCTGCTCTCCACTAATACAGAGGTGCCACATACTACATGTCCCGAGCTCTGCACAAGCAGGGATAGTACCTAATTCGTTCCCTTACACAGGGGCTTTGCGGGACCTACCTTGATATATGGGTTTTATCCTCGCCATCTATCATTTTTCTGGATCATTTAAACATGAGGCAGATCCAGGACTCGAGTGAGCCACACCACGCCCACTGTTTAAACCTTCTTAAGGCCGATCATAATGTTTATTTTCCATCCAATCTATCCTTAATGTGGCGTAGACCTGAATAAATTAAAGGGAAAACATCAATATCAGCTTGAGTTTTTAATGCTAGCCATTAAATCCCCACTATTGTGGTCGTCTTGAGCCTTGGATCTGCCTCATTTTTGGGCTCATCACTTAAATGATCAGGAAAAATGAATGGATGGCATGGATAAAACTCAAACATCATTGTGGGCTCCACATATCCCATGTGAGAACTGAGTCCATCGAGGCACGAGATGGACAGAATCAGTGATGGACCGAGGCATGTAGGAGGAGGAAGGCATCTAAATATGTGTTGGGATCCCAAACCTAGACGCTAATTGCCTCTGCCCAAGCCTAAGTTCCTAGGGTCAGAAGCTATGTGGGCCCAACAGAGACTCCAGTAGACAATCCACTCCATCCATCAGTTTTCTAAGCTTAACATAGGATAGGAATCCAAAAACTAGATAGATCCAAAGCTCAGGTTGGCCACAAAATAGGAAACGGTGGGGATTCAATGCAGATCATGTTGGGAAAACCGGCAGCGGAAGCGAAAGCCGAAACACGTGGAGCAATCCAAGATCAAACTAGTAAACAAGATGCAATCAAACCACACACAAGCATTCACCACAAGAGACTCCGAATTTACATGGAAAAACCCATCAACGGGTAAAAAACCACGGCACAAAATGATCCACTATGAATAACAAAAGATTATAGAGATTGACAGCCCACAAGCAAGGAATAAACAGAGAAAACCCCAAGTTCTCTCTCATACACACCTCTCCCCTCTTCCTAATACATTAGAAAACCTTAGACACCTTAGGATACATCTAAATCCGGATTACCACTCCTTAAATAAGCAAAACTCCGAAAATAGAAACATGTTGCGCAATACTACGAGTTACGCAAGAAATCCGCTCGCACCTCCGATCGATCGGCCGACCGGTCGGCCAGTGAACAGTAACAGTGCAGGGGAAAACATCACACAGACCCGTCTCTGCACAGCCGACCGATCGCCTGACTAGTCGGAGCCCCCTGCAGACCGGTCGCCCGATCGGTCTAGGGCAACAATAAATTTGTCCAGAGCCACGTTGTGTATCTGGGTCACGCTGCCAGACCAGTCGCCCGACCGGTCTGAGCACTCAACCCACACATGTTTGAAGGCTCCTCCAAAAAACTCCACCAAGGCTTCAAAAGACTAATCAACACCATCCTCACAACGTCATCTCATCTTCAATCATAGCCCCACCGCTTCTCGTGCCACCATCGAACCTAACCTTACAAATTCACGCACTTTTCCGCTCTTCTCGTGTGGCCCTTGAGCACTTGCCACATACGAGCAACCTTGGATCTCGCTGCCATTCCCGCAGCTCCACCGTGAATTCTTCTCCCGATCAACATGTAAAGATGGCCACACATCCGTGCCTTCATACACACAAGTCTCCCTTTCATCACTTCACGACAACAATCGCAGTCGATAAACACTCACCATTTCGCCTCAAGTGCACTAAGAAAAATCACATTCATCTTCATCTTGGGAACGTGCTTCACATCTTTCAGGACTCATTTGATCCCATCAAATATCCTGATGCGCACCGTACCAATACCCACAACCTTATGAGCGAATCCATCGCCCACAAACACCGATTCTCCACCATACTCCCTGTATGTCATGAATGAACTCCGATCAAGACATACGTGACATGAAGCCCCTGAATCTAGGATCCACTCACAACCGTGAGATCCCTTGTCAGATACAGTCAGCACTTTACACAGATCGCCACTATCCTCTACGGTATTGGCTCCCTCTCCAGAAGAATTTCCATAACTCTCTTGCTTCAACTTGGGATTCTAACAATCCCCTCTCATGTGGGCCTCCTGACCACAATTCCAATACTTCACCTTAGCCTTCCCTTTGCCCTTGGCCTTAGATCCCGATTTTGAATATCCTCTATGTTCAGAACTTCTTCCCCTCATAACCAGTGCCTTTGAGGACAAATGAGAAGCCACGTCACCGCTTTTCTTTCTCATCGCCTTCGATTAGAGGGCTAAGACAACGATCTCGACGTTTATGGTTTCCCTCCCTGCGCACACAGAGTCCCTAAACGACTCATGAATCTGAAAGAGAATTCAACAGGATGCATACTTAATATTCATCCTTTATCAGTTCATCGATCTCCACCAACTTGCAAACCAGCCTATTGAACGTGCTCAAGTGGTCCTCCACCTCAGTTCCCTCAGCCATCCTCAAGGTGAACAACTGCATCAACACATACATGCGATTCTCTAGAGACTTCTTGGCATAAACCTTCTCTAGCTTCGCCATTGTTTCAGCCGCAGTCTTCTCCTTCATGACATGATAGAGAACATCATCTGTAAGGTTTAATAGGATTGAGGTCCTAGCCTTCTTGTCGAGCCTAGTCCACTCATCCTCTTTCATAGCCTCGAGTCGCTTTCCAAGAGCTTCATCAAGCCCTTGCTGAACTAGAAATGATTCAACATTCACCTTCCATAGCTCAAAATTATTTTTGCCAAAGAACTTCTCTATCTCGAACCTTGCGCCCGATCCCATCTTCTCGTCTCAGATCCGAATTCTACTCCACCCCAACTTTAGCTCTGATACCACTTGTTGGGAAAACCGACAACGGAAGCGGAAGCCGAAACGCATTGAGCAATCCGAGATCAAACGAGTAAACAAGATGCAATCAAACCACACACAAGCATTCACAACAAGAGACTCCGAATTTACGTGGAAAAACCCCTCAACGGGTAAAAAACCACGACACAAAACGATCCACTATGAATAATAGAATATTACAGAGATTGACAACCCACAAGCAAGGAATAAACAGAGAAAACCCCAAGTTCTCTCTCACACACACCTCTCCCCTCTTCCTAACACGATTAGAAAACCTTAGACACCTTAGGATACATCTAAAGATGAAGGTGCACCCTTGGAAGGTTTCAATGGTCGGCATTTCTATCCCCACTATTCCCTGAGGTGTGGCCCACTTTTAGATCTCCATCATGTTTGGCATCATGTCCCAAAATCAGCCAATAAAACAGATGGACAAAGTCGATATAACACAAACATCATGATGATTCCATAGAGCTTGGGTTACAGGAATTCCTCTAATTCTGGGTTACAAGGCAAGTTGTGTCCCTTGTCTATCCATTTACAAAGTGCGAGTGCACAACTGCCCCCCTTTAATAGAGATGAGTTGCGTGTAATACTTGTTAAACAGAGCCCATATAATCCAAAGCTTTATGGGACCCACTATAATGTCTATATAACATCCACTCCGCCCATCAGTTTCAATAGGTAATGTAAGGATGCAATCCAAAATATGAGGCAAAATTAGAACTCAAGTGAGCCACACCAAAGGAAACACCGACCATTGAAACCTTCTTGCAGCCCACAACAATCCTCGTAAGCCTTCCAACCAATTCATAAAGTGATTCAGAAAACACAAATATCATCCTAATCCAAAATTGCAAGGGCCCAATGAGATTTCAACAATAGGCATTCAATCCCCAGTGTATCTTGTGCTATGGCCCACTTGAGTTTTGGATTTGCGGCTCACATAGAAAATGATCTATCAAAATTAATGATCAGAGTGGATGTCATGCAGACATGCAGTGGCCGCACAGAGCTTTGGGTTATGTGGGTTCCATGTATTAAGGGTTGCATGCAACTAGCATCCCGCCTTAACACATCCTACTAATCAAGGCTATTATAAGACAGAAAGATGAAAGAAATATTACGGGTGGCAAGATTCAACAAGCATCTCAAGATGTGAATTTTCAAATGCAATTTTGACATGGAAATGAAAGACTTTCAACCCTGTATGTGCAAGCATCTATCAGTAAGATCCAAGTGCTATTACCTTGGAGGGTTAGGGCATCGTTGGGTTGACAATATCTTAAATCCAAAACCTTCAGCTAGCTCAAGTTCCCAAATTCTGCCAAAATTTAGTAAAAAACATAAAAGGACAAAACATTAAAGGGGGAGTTTGGAAATGTGATTGAGGCGTGACGATTCAATCAAGTTCAAAATATTGTCTAAACTGATTTTATCAATCTTGGTTTAAGTTCTTAGAATTAATCAAATTACCTTTAGAGCAGAAGCATCGTTCCAAATTATTGAGGATTAAATCAATAGCCTTGAGGGATGAGAGTGCACCCAAATACACTAGAATGCTTCTATTGAATCCATTCAAACTTAGGCCTAATGCTCTAGGTTGCCCAATCTGGACAACATTTCAAAGCTGTATATGAAACTCCAAAGAAATTGTTGCTTAGAGATAAAACTCTTGAGGGATGAGAGGGCACCCAAATATGGTAGGATGCTTTCATTGAAGGAGTTATTGCTCAGGTCTAGGTGCTTTAGCTTGTTCAATCTGGACCATCTTTTGAAACCTGCATATGGGTGACGTCCTATGTTTAGGGCCTGCTTAGAACAAGAGAAAAATCCCAGCCACTCTTAATCTTTCCAATTCCACTTGACACCTATCGTAATGATAAACGACTCATCTCGCCGTGACCTTATATATCCTAGATTCACACACACTATTAGGCAAGCATTCCATGAAGATTCTCAAAGACAAGGTGTCATGCAAGCTCTCGGTTGAAGGGTTTCTCCTGTCAACCCTCAAGAAAAGAAACATCTATATAAATCTCACAAAGTACAAGAATACCCCTTTACAAAGAAGAGCAACCCAACAAAAGGGCAGGGGCAAAAGGGGAAAAAGAATATAAAACCAACACACTATACACACTTAAGCATACAACTATTAACACCCCCCCTCAAACTAAGGCGAGTGATCCATCAGCATGAGTTTGGTAACTAGGAAGGAATAACGGGCCGAAGGTAGCGTCTTGGTGAGAATGTCAGTGAGCTGATCTTGGGACGCCACATGAGGAAGGGAGATGATGCCGGATTGATATCGCTCACGGATGAAGTGGCAATCAATCTCGATGTGCTTCGTTCTCCCATCAAAGATAGGGTTGGAGGCAATTTGAATGGCACTGATGTTATCAACATGAAGAGGAGTTGGGGTCGAGAGATGAACCCCAAGATCAGAAAGGAGTCCACGGAGTCATACAACCTCACTACATGTAGCAGACATCGCACGGTACTCAGACTCCGTGCTCAACTTAGAGAACGTTGGTTGCTTCTTGCACTTTCAAGAGATAAGCTAGGAGCCATGGAACACACAATACCCGGTGGTGGACTGGCGAGTAACCGCACACCCCGCCGAATCAGCATCAGAATAAGTCTGAAGCTCTAAAGGAGCACTGGAAGAGAAAAACAAAGATCAGTCCACAGTCCCACGTAAATACCGGATGATCCGAAGAACAGCAGTCATATGCAGAGTTTGAGGCTCCGAGACAAATTGACTGACAACTTGAATAGTATAAGCAATGTCAGGCTGAGTCATCATCAAATATACCAAATTACCTACTAAGCGACGATAAAGAGTAGGATGCTCCAGCAAGTCCCCATCATCACGGCCATATTGAACATTTAGTTCCAAGGGAGTTTGACAGGATGTTTGATCCGTCAATCAAGCCATAGCAATGAGGTATTGAGTATATTTTTATTGGCTTACAAGAATCCCTCGTTCAGAGAGCAAGACCTCAAGACCCAAGAAGTAGGTGAGAGGGCCTAAATCCTTCATTTTGAAGGAAGAGGAGAAACCATCTGAAGTTCAGTAATCCCAGCAGAATCACTGCCATTCAATATTAGATCATCCACATATACCAGAACAATGACAAGGCCCTTAGAGGTATTGGGAGTAAATAACGAGGGATCGCGGCAAGGTGTCCCGTATCGGTTTCGGTGGGCGTAACGGTGCCCACCGTTTTCGATACGGATACGGGCCGTATCGGCCGATACGGCCCCGTAACGGTCAACTTTTTTTTTTTTGCCAAAAAATTTTAAAAAAATATGGATTAAATCCAGAAAATTCCAAACATCCCAAATATGCATTCATTTATAATTTTGAACATGTTTATGGTGGTGAAGCGGTCTACTCTTTGGTGAAAAAGCTGTATCGGGCTGTCTGGTGAATTTATGAAGCTAATAACCTGGAATTAACTGCAGAACTTATAAATTCAAATTTCTAACTGTCTAATACCAATAATATGTATATTAGAATAAATGTAACATCAAAGTATTTCAATTTTCACATGTACTATTATTTTTTTATAATTTACTTTATATTATTTACAATTTATTTACATACCTGAGGAGTGAGGAGTGAGGACTTGCAAAAAATAATGTATTAAGACTTCTCTTATCTTGAATCTATGACCGACTCTTGTCCTGCCAATTGAACATTCTAAAGTAGAAAAAAAAATTAGTAATACCTGATATACTCCCCTGCAAGCATGTTGATTAAAGATTACTTGACTGGTTGTCACTTGTCAGGGGAGTTATTTTAAACACAAGTTCAACAATGTAAAGTGTGTGTTTTTTGGTGAATGTATGACCATGTGGGTAATGGAAAAGACTCACCAAATCGGAACTCACCACCAAAATGAAAACCTGCTTTGTTGTGGTTGCTCAACCTCCACGTCGTCGTCGTCATCATCATCGGGTTGTTGCGGTCTTGTTGTTGCATATCCATAATATTCAGTGCCAGAGGGAAAGATCAGGTCAACGAAACCTGATGATGACTGATCCTGACTAGGCAAAGATTCTGACCCTGAGTGAGGATATCTACTAGTGCCCGTCGAATAGCCGTGCCCATACTGGTACTCGTATTCAGGGCCAGGCTGTTGAGATTGAGATGAATAACTTGGATTTGGTTCATATGGTAGATGTGGAACAGCGTCAGGAGGACTACTCCAACATGAAAGTGGCGGAACAGGTTTCCTATAATCCCATTGGTTGTAAGAATACCCATAATTCCTCGGATCATAACCATACGCATGCTGATGTTCCAGATCTGTCGGTGTAGATTGCGGTGCAGGAGCAGGACCTGTAGGTGCAGGACCTGCAGGTGCACTACTGGAGCCAGGCTCTTGCTGGCTGTATCGTGACTCAGTACACTCATAAGTTCGACCCCCTCGGCCCCGCCTGCTTCGTCGAAGTTCATCAGCCTCGCGATCCGTAGACGGCTGTATGGTATCAGTAGCCCCGGTGGGTTGAGCAATGCCAGAAGTGGGAGGACCAGCATTAGGTGCATCATCATCATCATCATCATCTGTTTCAGTATTGCTAGAGATCGTACTCTTCTGCTGAGTTTGCATGAAATCCGCCCCCCTTTCTGGGTCCAACACAAATGCACGACTCTCTTGCTGTGCCCTGCGTATTTCTGGGTCTTCAACTTCTATTTCTTCACTATCATCTTCTATTTCTTTTTCCCTTACTTCCAACCAAGGTAGAAGTGGGTCATCCTCATCATAAATATTGTCCAAGTTTATTGGACAATAATCCCCATCACCGGCATTACTGGTAGGCCTCCTTGAATGCATGCGCATTCTTAGCCTCATGTTGTAATGCATAAAGACAAGTCTATCTAACGTCCTAGTCTGAATTCTATTTCTATTCTTCGTATGAATAAGTGCAAAACAACTCCAATTTCTTTCGCAACTAGAGGAAGACGTTGTTTGGCTCAAAATCCTTACTGCAATTTTTTGGAGAGCCGGTGTAGTCTCTCCGAAATTTATCCACCAGTCGGCGAGGTGCAACTTAAGTACTGCATGTTGTGCAAGAATATCTCCAAAGCTACCCTGGCGAGTTCCAAATATATCCAATTCATTCAAAGCCTTTATTTGTACATCTAAGTCAGGCTCTAATCTCTTTATCACGTTCTTTAATCCAATACGAATCTCATCATCCATAACAAATGATTGGGCATATCTATACCTAGGATTTAGGTAATAACCTGCTGCATGAATACCGTGGTGGAGCTGCTTTGTCCATCTTTTGTCGATCAAATTCCAGTAAGATTGCCAGCTTGAACAATCACGTTGAATTGCCAACTTCACTTTATCCATGGCGTCGTAGAGGAAGCCCATCGTAGGTGCTTCATCGGTTTCAACAAGACGAAGTACCCTCATCAGTGGTTCCATCACCTTTAAAATTTTCTTAACCCTCTTCCAATATTTGTTGTCTCTTATGGTGTTTACAACATCAATCGGCGTCCCTGATGTCTTCTTCCCATATTTTGTGTTGAGCCATTGTTGGGAAGCAAACATTTCACTCAACTCTCCCCTATGCTGATACAAACTCTCTAAAGCTATAAAGTTTGTTGCAAATCTAGTCACCGCTGGCCTAAGCAACTCTCGTCCCTTCGTGAACTTCCTCATTATTGCAACTAGGTGATTATGGTTGTAAATAAATGTTGTCACTTCTTTGGCTTTTTCAACCATTTCTTTGACATTCTTTCTCTTTCCAATATCTTCCAATATAAGATCAATACAATGTGCAGCACACGGTGACCAAAATATATGTGTTCTCTTTAGCATCAACAAATTTCCTGCAGACTTATATGTTGCTTCATTATCTGTCACAATCTGCACCACATTCTCCTCCCCAATCTCATCCACTACTTTATCCATCAAGCTAAAAATATATTTAGCATTTTTTATTTCATCCGAGGCATCAATTGACTTGTGGTACATTGTTCCCAAGTGGCAATACACCATGAAGTTGATCATGCTGCGTCTTGTTGGGCCAGTCCAACCATCACACATGATCGTGCATCCTCTGGCCTGCCATATGGGTTTAAAGGTATTTACGTATGCCTTTGTATCTGCATACTCTGCGTCTGTCCATTTTCCCCTAATCTCCTTGGCTGTGGGAGCTTTAATTCCTTCACCTGCTTCTGCTGCTGCATCAATTACCACCTGCCAATATGGAGAGTTTGCCGCATTAGGGGGTATGTTGGCATGTATAAATAACTTTGCTGCTGCCCTACCCAGTTTCTCAACAGAAGTTCTACTCCACATTTGTTTTATCTTCTTTTGTTTACTAGATTCTTTCCTAAAGAGGATCGGATCAACAGAGGGTCTCCTAGGCACATCTTCTTCTTCCACATCTACATCTATAGGATGACGAGCTACATGTGAAGATGTGCCCCGCCGGCTGCTAAACATACGCCTTAATCCACCAAACATACTCCCTCCAAACCCAGCTGTACTTCCCGTTGGGGCTGCAGTTGTACTCCCCTGGCCACTCCCACTCCCACTCGCACTTGAACCAAACGTGCGTCGACGTTCTTCCTCTTCACGAGCATAGCGCACGCTTTCTCTCCTAGCTATAGTCATTTCTCGATCAGAATCTTCCTCAGAATCAATGATGTCTTCGCCACGAACGCCCATATATTCTGGACCAAACACCTCTTGTCGGGCCGCATCAAGGATATCATCTTTCTTTTTCTGCACAGCAGCTCGTTTTCCCTTTGACTCTTCTAAATTGGCTTGCATCAGTATCATTATCTCTTTGGAAACTTTGGTGCATCCTGCAACTTGACCCTTTCGATGTGCCAAATGTTGTTTAAGTCGCGTAATTCCACCATTTATTACTCTATCACAATAGTTGCATTTTATTTGGTGCCTTCCACCACCTACCCTCTGACAATGTTCCCATCCAATATCCTCATTTGCAGTTCCACTTCCAGTTCCAGTCCTAGACATTTTTTAATTAGAGATGGCTTATGTGATGTGGCTATGTCACTTAGATACTGAGTCTAAGAGTGAAATACTTAGATTTTAAAATTTATAAATGTAATTGTAAATCTTAAATACAGATAATGAAATCAAGTACTAATTACTAAATTCAAATACTAAAGTAACTAAACCCTATGGGCTACAGGCCTACAGCCTACAAAGTACAACTACGAAGCTCCAAAGTCCAAAACGGCAAAACCTGTCGAAAAAAATAAAAATATAAACATACATTAGTCATTACTCATTAATCTGTAAATATGATTCTCCATGTTTTTGAAAAAAAAATGATTTTCTCTAATTTTTAAAATTATTCCGAAATTTAAACAAATACAAAAAAAATAACAAACCATATGCATAATCTGTAAAATGCACATGATTATGTTCTATTATAAGTAACACATGTTATCCAACCTTTAAACTAGAATTTTTTTTGAAAATATTAATTTTCCCTAATTTTTAAAATTATTCCGAAATTATAAAAATACAAAAAAAATAGCAAACCATGTGCATAATCTGTAAAATGCACATGATTATGTTCTATTATAAGTAACACATGTCATCCAACCTTTAAATCAGAATTTTTTTTTGAAAATATTAATTTTCCCTAATTTTTAAAATTATTCCGAAATTATAAAAATACAAAAAAAAATAGCAAACCATGTGCATAATCTGTAAAATGCACATGATTATGTTCTATTATAAGTAACACATGTCATCCAACCTTTAAATCAGAATTTTTTTTTGAAAATATTAATTTTCCCTAATTTTTAAAATTATTCCGAAATTATAAAAATACAAAAAAAATAGCAAACCATGTGCATAATCTGTAAAATGCACATGATTATGTTCTATTATAAGTAACACATGTCATCCAACCTTTAAATCAGAATTTTTTTTTGAAAATATTAATTTTCCCTAATTTTTAAAATTATTCCGAAATTAAAAAAATACAAAAAAAATAGCAAACCATGTTCATAATCTGTAAAATGCACATGATTATGTTCTATTATAAGTAACACATGTCATACAACCTTTACATCAGAATTTTTTTTTGAAAATATTAATTTTCCCTAATTTTTAAAATTATTCCGAAATTAAAAAAATACAAAAAAAATAGCAAACCATGTGCATAATCTGTAAAATGCACATGATTATGTTTTATTATAAGTAACACATGTCATACAACCTTACATCAGAATTTTTTTTGAAAATATTAATTTTCCCTAATTTTTAAAATTATTCCGAAATTAAAAAAATACAAAAAAAAATAGCAAACCATGTGCATAATCTGTAAAATGCACATGATTATGTTCTATTATAAGTAACACATGTCATACAACCTTTACATCAGAATTTTTTTTTGAAAATATTAATTTTTCCTAATTTTTAAAATTATTCCGAAATTAAAAAAATACAAAAAAAATAGCAAACCATGTGCATAATCTGTAAAATGCACATGATTATGTTCTATTATAAGTAACACATGTCATACAACCTTTACATCAGAATTTTTTTTGAAAATATTAATTTTCCCTAATTTTTAAAATTATTCCGAAATTAAAAAAATACAAAAAAAATAGCAAACCATGTGCATAATCTGTAAAATGCACATGGTTATGTTCTATTATAAGTAACACATATTATCCAACCTTTAAACCAGAATTTTTTTTGAAAAAAATGATTTTTCCTAATTTTTAAATTTATTCCGAAATTATTCCGAAATTAAAAAAAATACAAAAAAAATAGCAAATCATGTGCATAATCTGTAAAATGCACATGATTGTGTCCTACTATAAGTAACACATGTTATCCAACCATTAAACCAGAAAAAAAAAACATGATTTTTACTAATTTTTAATATTAATCCGAAAATAGACAGAAATTAAAAAAAATATAAAAAAAAATATAAAAATCAGTTGCATAATCTTGAAATACACATTTTAACATTTTACAATGGCTACAACATCATATCAAGGTGGAAAAAAAGTGATTAGAGGAAGAAAAATGTATAAATACCTATTTTCGGATTTCTTCGAAAAATGGCCCACGGAGCTTCGATTCATCCAAATCGTAGAAATTGGTCGTTTTAATTCTCCAAAATAGACTAATTGTGGTCGTTTTTAGCAAAAGAACAGATTAGAAAAGAATGGGGGAAGAAGAAAGTGGGAAGAAAATGCAAAACAGCAGTATTATAAATAAAAAAAATGTGACCGTTTTTTTTTTGACCGTTACGACGGGGCCGTAACGGCCGTTTTGGGCCGTACCGGCCGTTAACGATCCAAATTTCCGGGGGTCCCCGATTTGGACCCCGTATCGCCTAACGGTACCGGCCGTTCTCGGTACGTATCGCCGGTTACTGCCGATACGTAACCGGTACGGCGGTGGAACCTAGCGCCAGTGAGACTCTCTTTGGTTGTAGCTGTTGATGTAGTACCTTAGCGACTTTGGTCCGTGCGCCTCGAACAAACTCTGGTATGTCTCGGAAGAAGTTCACCATTTGGTCTAGTGGTCATGGTTATAATCTGGAACCTCTGTTAAAGTATATGTGACAAAGAACTTCCAATGGTACTTCTTTACGTAAGAAATGCAGGTAGACTTTGTACCCGGTTCGTACTTTTCTCCGTTCTCGTTCGTTTCAAGATTATCAGAAGTAAAATCGTTGTCCCCATTTCCAGAGTAGTATTAGTTATGGTATGAGGACAAACATGGGAACCCGTTGATCGGAACGGAACTAAATAGATTCTTGACAGCCTAAAGTTGAACTACCTTATGTGAGTAAATGACGGATATTCAACAACGAGAACTCATACTCCCTGTTCAAGGGTGCATATCAAGAGTAGATTTCGGGCTTCGAGAAGGCAGTATCGTAGGGAGGTTGTTAAGATTCGTCGTCGGACACTCATTCTCCATCCCTACCTTTATCTTAGGTTTCACCTTCAGTACCGACCGTATATTATTTACTCTGTTAGACCTCGGGATACTCTGGTCCATCTAGCTGCATGGCTTCCTCCTAGATCTAGCTGTCATCCTCATCGTCATCCGTACCCGTCCCCTCCTCCTCGAGAAACAGCCACTCATATTTGGATATTCCCCGCTCCGCCATGTGATCTTCATCTACCATACAGTCCTTTTTTCCAATTCGGTCCACTACCTCTACATTCTCATCTTCATTATCTGCTACTTACCTTTACTTGTACAAGTTCCTTTTATTGTAATGCCCTATGGACATCGGATGCTCGTTGCCCTAACATCGTGGTCTTGGGAAATACACAGAGAGGTTTCGAGTTTATGTACGTAGATTGTCTAAACCCACTTTCAAACAATACAAGCACCCTTCGTTCCACTTGTATCGTTTGTGTAGGTTTCTGGGCTTTGTAATTTATCAAACCCACTCTTAGTATCTCCCCGTTCTATCCCTCTCACAATAGAACTTCAAATCATCCGTACGTTAACTAATTCATCTAACTCACATTGTACCGAAGTCGGGTTTCTCTCTCCTTGCCTGTATAGTAAGTAATTACACAAGCGTCAGAGTTGATACACGGCTTAAAAAGGTAACCCGGTAAGGTAAGACAACTCCTCATAGTCCTGTACAGGGGACTACTTATTGGGGTACCAGGGATTCCATTCATGACTTTAGGTCCCTCTATATGAGGGGGGATCAGCCTTGCTTCCCAAGCTTAGAATCGGGTCTTAATTCACAGTTGGTATCTTCTTTTAACGAACTTTTATGGTTTCTGAACCCTAAACCTCACGTGTTTTATCTAGGTACACATTGTTCACTTTAGTAGTTACTTTTAGTGTATTATTACATTGGGTCTGTAACTAATTTATCCTCTTCCGGGGGTCTATAATCATACCTGTTCAAGTTTATATCTTCATCTAGCTTAACACGAATTTCTCTTGCCTAGTGTAAATGAAAATCTATTCGTTGTTCTTCTTGTTTGTTCTAGGTTTCGTCTAAACAATTGAAAGTCCAATAGGTTGTACGATCTTCTTTTATTTACTTCGTTAGCTAATCTTATGCCTACTGGTTCTGCTGTTACGGTGTCAAAGGTGAAAGCCAAACGGTTATTTTATAATCTGAGCCTACCGCGTTTTTTTGTGCCCCGACCACAGTGTCTACATAG